>CAEGAF010081134.1:0-24574 GCA_903067075.1 Micropoecilia bifurca | reverse complement strand
ATATATATATATATTTGCTGCTACCAACTCAGTACTTTGCTACTCAGGTCTGGTGTATCTTGTGTTTGGTCTCCATGTATCTTGTGTTTGGTCTCCATGTTTAGGTGCACATTCAAAACGCCGCCCTGGCTGGAGGAGTGGCAGCAGGAACAGCTGGTGAAATGATGCTCACACCTTTTGGCTCCATGATCGTTGGGTTTTTGGCAGGAATCATCTCTGTCCTTGGCTATAAGTACCTCTCGGTAAGAATAAATTATGATGTTGTGTGTCTCAAGACACATGTGAAGGACCTTCTATCAAAGTTTTGAGTTAACTTCATTTAAATTTCGAGTTGTTTCAATTCTTAAAAGCTTCATTCTTTAAATGTTGTTTACTTCCCATCAGCCCATCCTGGAGGAGAAGCTAAAGATCCAGGACACCTGTGGGATTCACAATCTGCACGGCATGCCTGGCGTCCTGGGGGCCATCGTTGGGGCTGTCACTACTGCTGTGGTCCCGAAGGACATATATGGAAATGGGTAAACAATTAATATTTACTTTCCCTGATGCAACACTAAATCCAATATATACTTTTTGTTCAATCATTGCTAGATGATCTCTTTAGCTTGCATCATGATGAAATGAAATCTCTATTTGAACAATCAGCTAACGTGTTTTTGTTTCTGTCCGGTTGTAAGTTTGGAAAAGGTTTTTCCTGATGTGGCGAGTGGAGAAAGAGACACAACTTATCAGGCTGGTGTGCAAGCCATTTCTCTTATAATCACTCTGGGTATTGCCATTTTTGGAGGACTTATTGTTGGTAAGTAGATGCAGAACCAGCTCAAGGACATCCAATAATAATAAAAAAAAACTTAAAAGGACATAGATTATGTGATAACTTTAACAAGAGAGGGGAACAAGATCTTTCTCAATCTGATTTTGTTGATTTTATTTTTTTTTAGATCATAAGAAATGCAATATATTTGATGTGAAATTGATGTGAAGAAAGAAACTTGTTGTCAACTAATATATGCCTTATGGGGAACAAATGAAAGTGCGAGTCTCCATATGTGAGTTTTAAAAAGCAATCTCAGGATTTCATCAACTGGAATATATGCTTCGTTTGGAACTTGATAGCTAACTTTAAAAAGTATATATATTATCATACGTCAAAACATTTTCTGATGAATATTAACTCCTGCCCAGAACTGAAGTAACATCTCTTCCCCTTCCTCCCAGGTTTCATTTTGAAGCTGCCGGTGCTTGGAGCTCCTCGTGACAATGCCTGCTTTGAGGACAGCGTCTACTGGGAGGTCAGTTTGATAAAACAAGACAATTAGAGTCAAACTGTGTGGAATATGTAATATGTAGAGGGATTTCCATTGAGAAACTGGTGAAGAATTATTTACATGACTTTTGTTTATAAATACCCTTTAATTCTTGGCTAAATATAAATTAAATGTTTATTCTCAGAAAAACTTAGGAATTCTGATATGAGAAAAAAAATCAGTTGTTATTTTGTTCCATTAGAATTGCACAAAAAAATAATTCAGTGGGTGATGATATTGAAGGCAGATTTTTAGCGCAATCATTCGTTTTTGTAAAATTTTGTTTTTTTATATTACAAACTCTGAGGAACGTGTTTTAGATGTTTTGGGTTTGATTATGTATGATATCTGGCCACCAGGGGGAGCAAATTCACAAATTCCTGCTGGAGATATTTGTTTCTATTGACTCACAAGAATATTGTGTGGCATGTTACTTTTACTATAATTTTATGTATTTTTTATTTCCTGAATGCAGATGTATAAATCAGTATTTTCTAGAAGTAGCTACTTAAAACTGTTCTATTATTTTATTGCCAAAAAGAGACAACATTTTTAGTTAACATTTTATTATTTGCTGTGTCCATAGATTTAATTTTATATGTGTCTATTCACATTGTGTAGTAAAACATTATCAATGTAAAAAAGGAAAATAAAATAATATCACAGTGAAAGTGCAACAAAATTAGAAAAATGTATTTTCAGCACTTAAGTGTGGAATACTTGCAAATATACGTGCAACAGATGATGCACATTATTATAAATCAAGGTGAGGGAGATCCTGATGTTCAATTTTCAGTAATTCTAAAGTTTTATTATTCTTTATTCTCAGGTACCAGGAGAAGAGCATTTTGAGGAAGAGCTAACTGCTGTGAGGACGGAAGAAACTGAGAAGATCAACAGTTAGACACACAGAACCAGTCTGAGGTTTTAACAGCACTTGAAAGCCTACAGGCTACAAAATATTCTTTATACTCATGCCAGCTGCCAAACAGTTTATACATTTGAAACCTTTCCTGTTTTTCCAAGTCAATAGAACAGAAATGAATGAGTAAAACCACTAGAGGTCAATCTAGAGCTGCATCTGTGAACACGCTGGACTGATACAGGATGATTCCATTTATTAAAAACTGCTTTGTTGTTGTCCACTAAACACAAATGTGAAATAATTACATATTTTAACAATAAGATTAAACCAAAGAGACACTTGAAACCAGATCAATTAATTTAGCTAAATTCCTTAAGTCAACATTAGATAATTTTAATAGGATTTATTTTAAATTAGCTGTATATGTTCTTTGAATTACTGAAAAGATGTAATGCTGTGAGGTAATGCTGTCTATCTGCACATTCCATTTGATTATATTAGGTTTAGAATTGTAAACAATTTTGCCTCATATTAAACCATGTCAGTCTTATTGTTACTTATGTACATTGTCATATTTGTACAGTAATCTTCAAATTGATTTCCAAATTGACTTAAACCTACAGGAACATTGTTACATTTACTGTATTTATAAGAGCAGACAGACTTTTAAGTACAGTTTTGAATAGTTTTGGACTAAAAATAAAGTTTTCAAATATTGTTTTGTGTCATGTGGTTTTTAAAATCTACCAGAAATATATCAGAAAACACTGGGAATTCAGGATTTTTACCCATTAAAAATCATTACAACTGTTGGCACATAATAATATACCAACTATAAGACTCACAGAAAGAACTTTGCTTTGTGTCCTTGTTCTGAATTGAAGATCAGCTTTCAGTGGACACCTGGTTTAAACCCATCAGTGATTTACAAACTACCATTTTTGGAGAACTAAAATAAAATATGGCCTGTTTCCACTGTTTACGTTCAGCAGTGTCACAAAAAGATATTTTCCATCTGCAGACACTGAACTGTTAAAAAAACAAAAATTCCCAGTAATTACAATGTAGCAAACTCTTTGAGAAGTTGAACTTTCCCACTACGATTTGATTCCCTCAACACTGAGCTCAAGTGGTTATATTTTCTCTTTCAAGTGTGATGCTAATAATGTAGCTGCAGGACACATCTTTTATTGCAGATATGCCAAAATAATAACTTTATTTCCATAACATTATTAATAAAACTAAAATAAATTACAAGCAAAATGTAAAATGTCCTGCTATATGTTTGTGGCCTTCAGCTGAAGCTCAGCTGTGTTGCGAAGCAGAACAAAGATCCAATACAGTCATGGATGATAAGTAGAGGAAATCCTTTGCCATCTAAGGGAAAAATAAAGAAAAGGCAGAAGTTTTAATTTATTGCTTTTATAATGTCCTGTCCTATTTGTCACCAGATGACTGATGAGTTTTTGCAATTTTAAAGAACATTCAGCTTCGAAAGGGTTCATTAAAAATATGTGTTTTTTAAAAAAAAGTCCAGATCTCAATCTGACCTCCTGCAGGACGACCTGAAAAAGAAGCAAGCAGATGGTGGATTCAGTAAATCTTAAGGGAGAAGCCATGGCATGAATGGTGAGGCTTGATGCTTTGTTGCCCATATCCATCGATCCTGACGTACTGTAGGTCCACACAAAACGGACAGCTCACCTCCTGTTTGGCTGCTGGTGTAAATGTGCTCCAGAGGCCACTAGGTGGTGCTGGTAGAAAAACTAAGACTGCCAGGCCTCATTGTGAAGCTTTTTGAGAAGCGATTTACATGAACATTTAATGGCAATTAACACTGCGAATGAGATTACAGCAAATAGGGATTGACGGAGGGAATATTCTCCTAAAAAAAAAAAAGAAAGAAAAGTCTTGTTTAAAATGTTACATTCTGGTGACTTGGATGCATTTGCTGTTGTTTGTCATTAACAATTTATCTCCTCGTGCTTCTAGTCCTGTTAATCAAGCCATTTGCATATCCTGATGAGCTGCTTGTGCCCTGCAGAATTATTCCTCCCTTTTTGGTTTAATAGAGGGCCCCTTGCAGGCTGCAGGAGCCTCGCCTGACCCCCCACCCAGCGTGGTGATGGCGCCACGGCGTGAACAGGCACTGCAGCCTTTTCCCAGGAACTAAAAGACAGGTGGACAGCTGTTTACTGAATAGGCGCTCATACTGAAGAGCTTAATTGAGCTTCATAGGGCTAATTAAAATGCAAAGAAAAATAATCATGATTATGGTAATTATTTCTAGTGTCCAATATGTCTTCAGAGATGAGCTTGCTTGGCATCATACCTGCAGAAAAAAATAATTCAAGTAGTAAATGCTGTTATGTTGTTTCCATAAGCCGAGACAATGCCATGACATTAAATTAAAGGTTTTCCTCAAGTAAAAACTGCCCCAATATACTATGTTAAACAAAACAGAAACAATTCATATTTTTGGAATATTTTCAGAGCAGATTTTTACACAAAATCTCACCCCTTTTTTTCAGAATGTGCCTCCAACCTAACCAACCATGCTGTCATAAGATCACTTTTCAGTTTTTCTCATTACGTTTAAATAAGACAGTATTAGCCTCGACCCCGTCACTGTATTTCTCTGTGTGAGAGCTGTGGGCTGTGGGCTGTGGGCTGTGAGCTGTGAGCTGTGGACACGTGGGAACGGTGCTGATCAGCCCCTGCAGCTACACGGGGTCCGTCCTGAGCAGCTGTAGCCTCCTGTGGCTCAGCCTCCGGCTTGTGTGCGATTGTTGTTCTTAACGCTGTTCTGGAGGTGAACATAATAGATTAATAGGCTCCCTCAGGACGAGCGGGTCTCCTGTGGGAACCTCTCTGCTCGCTTTCAACCCTGCAGAAGCCATAATAGGCCAACAGTAAAACACTGAAATCACTGAGAACTTGTTTCCAGAACATGCCAAACTGTTGTTAGATGCCTGTTGTCGTGTCTTTGCATTCAGACCTCGTAGCCTGACTTTATGAAGGTACATGTAAATCTATCAGCTATTCTGGTGATTGCACAATTACTCCTTTGCAGCAAGATTCTCACCATTAATTACTCTCAAAGTAGAAACATCAGCACTTTGTGGGAGCATCTGGGAATTCACACTCAGAGTTAATTTAACTCTTGCTATTATTTTTGAACAGCCCCATCAACTCTCCAATCAAAGCTTGTGAGCTCTAAATATTAATCTCTTGAAAAAAGAAAAAAACAAAAACATCAAAACATCATGGATGTTCCCGTGTGCGGAGGGAAAAATAAAGGTAAAACAAAAAGTACATTTTGGTGTGTGGATTTCATTTAGTTCCAGATTATATCCCCACACAAAGTTGTTGTTGTTTCTGAGGGGAGCAGAGACGTGCTGAGAGGTTGTGACTGATGCCAGCTAAGAAGGGGGATGATGGAGCCGGGGTGTCAGTGGGAGAGCTCACTAAATGCAGGAAGTTGTTCAGCTGAAGAGGGTTTCTGCCACTTGACTGGGGGGAAATTGCCTCCAGTGCTCCAGGAGTGCTTCACTTGAATTTCCTCCCCCTGTAAAATGGCTAGCCCTGTGAATGCCAAATCAACAAAGGTGGAGGCTGTGTGCATTTCAGGTCCCACAACTCTTCAATTCTTTCACAGCTCACCTGTGGTCAACAAATCCTGCGTGTGAAACCCGAGCTCACCATGACGTATTCATGAACATTCATTCTTCATGGACAGAGGCGAGCGCAAATGCGGACACTCACTGGAAAGAAAATGTTCCATATATCGCAATTTTCTGAAGCCACGGCATCCTGAAGTCAAAGCAGGCTTGAGTTGGAAATTATAATTTTTGACACGACAACATTTTGTTTTTCCCAGGCAGCAATTTTCAGTGATGCTGTGCATTTATTGCAAGTTTTATGGAGGTGTCCTTGCAGCCCACAGTACAGAGTTAGGGCCACTGAAATAAGAAATCTGACTTTTTCTCAGAATCAGAATAGTTTAAATTGTTTATGGGCCACCAGGAAAATATAGTGTCAAAACTGAAATCTACCAAATAAATATGTGACAACAGGTTTTCAGTGTGGATAACGTGCAGGTTTAGATATCATATTAGGACAAAACAGTTAGGTGATTTTTTTCATATACTAACAACTAACACAATGTTTAGTTATTGGCTTTTGACATAGATTGAAACAGAATTAGAATTCTATGCTTAAAGTCAGAGTATTTTTTTTTCTGGTGGCCCTAATCCTCTTCTTTTATTATGCATAAAATGAAAATGCTAACAAAAAATACTTAAGAAAAGTCTCCAAATAAGACAGAAGTATCTAAATGTAACCTCATAGATTCAAGATAAATTTCAGCTTCATCACGAAAAATCTTTTGCCACTTTCTTCCTTGAGGTCATTACATCACCGCTATAACACACTTTCCCTCATTTTTTTCTGAAACAACAGAAACATGAGGCCTTTAAATTAACTTTAGATGACTAAGCAAGCCTAACTTTAACACCCTTAGGTAGAACAAAGCAGCATTCACAATTTGTATGATCAAAAGCATCAAATTCATCCACTGGTTGAAGCACCATTGTGACATGGAAGGATCACATTTAGGGCAGAATAGGGTGGCCTCTAATCCCAGAGTTCCTGCGAGGTCCCCTGGCGTAGCACCCCGCACACTAACAAGGCCTCCCACTGGACTCATTACAAGAGGAAAAACCAACAAAGGCAGTTATTACACACTCCTTATGAAAGACATCAGGGGCAGCGGGGCCAAGCTGGACACTGGGGGAACAAAGAGCGCTGACGACTCTGCCGCCGCCACCTTCATGCGTCCCCCGTCACCCCGACTGCCCCTGCTTCCAACACACGCACGTCTCCGGGCTGCAGGCCTTGCAGAGGGGCTGCAGAGGTTGGGAGAGGTCCGGGGCTTTGTGCCCTGTTAATTGAGGCACCCAATTGAGGAAGCATGGAGCCTCACCAGGGGGCCGTAGAGGGGATTGAGTCAATGCTGTGAAAGAAGGGGAGCAGTCATGAAGTCACACTATGTTCACCACAAATTCACCCAAAAAAAACCTGCATATATGTTCCTACTGAATCCATCAAGACCAAACAAGTTGATTTGTACAGCACATTTCAGCAACGAGGCATTTCAAAGTACATCATGACAAAAGAAAAACATCATATAGTGAACAACTAGAAGACAAACTATGTTGATCACTGTTCCATTTATTATGGTTTAAAAACTATTCCAAACAGGTGGGAATTGGGAGCTGGATTAATCGAATGATGAACTTGTTGACATTTCAAATAAAACCGTCTCAAGTCCAGAAATTATTGGTGAAACCCTCCTGACATTTCACAAAACCATTCAAATGTTTAATCTTATGCTCTTTATTCGTGATGAATATGGTCATTTAAGTTCACTTAGCGGACTTAACATCACTAACTATCTGCAGTATCATATCCTGTTTGCATCACACATCTTTGATTTTTAGAAGTGATACCTTGTCTTCAAGAAATCCAGCAGTTCAGCAATACTTGTTGTTACATAAGTGCAAAATCCATATCTCAACTTTGCACATGGCATATAATCATAATTTATCCTAAGACCATTACATTTAAAGCCTACACCATTATTGGGAAACCCACCACTTCCTCTTATTCCACTCCCTTGTTCTGCACATTACCTCATTCTCATCAGCAAAAATCCCAGTAGAAAAATGCTGCTGATAAAAGATGAAGTTGGAGAAAACCCGCAAACTGATACAATCAAAAGAGGAAAAGCGTTTAAGAACAAAGAAAGGAGGGCATTGGTTAATTAACGAGCCACTGATCTCAGCCACATTAATAACCGGGTCATGGCTGTGAGGAAGAGAAGGATGGAAAAAGAGGAGAGAAAAAAGGAACAAACAGAGAAAGGATGCAACATGATGGGTCCGGGTGTAGCGATGGGAATTTTGTCCCTGTCTTTTCCCCATAACCCCTCCTAACCTCTTCCATTCTCCTCAGCACTGCGACCACAAACCCTCTTTGTGGCTCCACTAAAAAACCTTCATCGGATGCCAATTTGCATAAAAGCAACAACTTTTTTTCCTCCTCCTGTGGGATGGGACAGCAACAGCAACTCCCCTGCCAATGGGATCTCCATCCTTCATTCAGGACACACACACACACACACACACACACACACACACACACACACACACACACACACACACACACACACACACACACAGGTGCATACGTGTAGCAGGACATGATGACGAAAATTTATGTTTTATGACTCCATCGGTGGACATACTGTATGTCTTTTGAGCTTCCACATGCATTTATAAAGAGAGCATAAACATAAACACACACATCTCACATGGCTCCTTTTTGAACGCAATTAAAACAGAAGCTGCTCGTACAATACGCTTTTGTCTTAGGCGAGGCGGTGGAGGTCCGGGGGGCATCTGCATATTAATTAGGAGGTTACGGTGTGAAATCCACTCAGGCGTGTTAAACAGATGACATAGTGGGACAAATATGGCACTATTTTCTCTCTGCTCTCCCACGGTGGCGCATGGATACAAGCGATGCGTGCTGCCACTTCCGGCGGTGGCACGCTGCCAGCGGATGGAAATTAGCAGCAGGAGCTATTGCCATGAATTAGGAGAGTGAACAATGCAGGAGGCTGTGTGCTGCACAGCAGGGAGACAAGAGAAGGTTGACATTGGGAAGGCTGCACCATTAGGTGGCGATCTTGAGTCAAACAAGCTTAGAGTTGTATCAAAACGTTTGTCTCGAAAGCGATAAAATGTCCATTTTAAAGGATTATTGTGATTTCTTGTTTATGATTTCTTTAAAGGTAAAGAAGTGACCTAATATGGATGATGCAGCACCACTGGATTTCATATCCAGCATTTCCCTGTATTAAAAATCATTCGAGCTGGACTTGGAATCAGATGTAATTTTTGAACTGGACACATCTGTTTGGGTATCAATAACCGTGGTGTGACACTCTGCTCCCCTCTTTTTCCTCAATTCACAATTCTCTTAGCAGAAAACAATTCAGGCATAAATCACCAAAACAGGAGTGAGCCAATGAGAGGCTGACAGAAAGTACAGTGCCAGAAAAGGACCTCCAGAACCATGACACCGTTTTTTTATCCCTGCTGACCACCCAGCTTCATTGACGAGGCCAAACCCAACCTCCGGTTCTTTGTTTTTTGCTGCTCAGTTTCCGTTTTCTCCAGGTTTCCTTTCTCTGGCCTTTTGAGTCCTGTTGCAAAGTTTTTACCCCATTTCCGTCACATCCCTTTTTTTTCCTTTCATTTCTTCTTTGCACCAATTGAATTTGCCTTACTTGGTTAATCTCTAATGCTCTTTCTCAGCCTTTGTTTTTGCTGGGGCCTGTCCCCACCTATCGCTTCCTTTTCGCTTTCCGCTCCTTTGCCAACTTGTCACCGTCCCTTTCTCATTCTCACCAGCCCTCCTCTTCCCTCTCCTTCAGCTCTACCCATCCCTCTTTGCCATTTCCCCAGTAAGGGGGCACTTTGCTGCTCCTGTCTTTCGATCTCCGCTGTTGGCACTCAGTTCTGAGCGCCCGACCCAGTGTGTGCGGAGGGGAAGCTGTGTTTGAGCAAACGGGTGCCCACGCCTGCCCCCAGCGCCACAAAGGAGGCTTTCTTTGCCCATCAATGGCTTCCATTAACGCCGGGCCCTCTGCCTCTGGAGGGGATGTCAGGCTTCCCGAGATGGCACACAGAGACAGCCATTAGAGGCAGGAAGCCGGGGGTAGGGGCATCTACTGAGAGCTGCCAGGGAAGAGGAGGAGGGGCACAGAGGGCATGAGGTGGCGTTTTGTGTTCTAAACTCAGAGCTGTGTATATACAGACTCAAACCCACAAAGGGGGCACATGTATCCTCCTGCAGAAGCTGAAACATACAGTATGTGAATGCATGTCTGCAAACCTTTGAAGAACAGAGCTAATATGACGCAAACGCTTTATGTTTGTGCAACACAAAATCTCTGCAAGTATTTTTGTCTAATTTCTTGTGCAAGTGTCTTAGTAAACTTAAAATAAAACAAAACTAACTTGCAAGTAGCATTTCAAAATAAAGGAGCTTTCTTTAAGTCAATAATTATTTAATATTGATAAAAGTAAAATATGTCTCCTATATGGGAAAATGTCTTGTAACAGGTGAAATAATGTGGCAATGGAACAAGTTATTTTTATCAATTTTAAGGAGTCATTGACTTAAAACAAGCTGGCATATGTTGCAGAAAGGTTACTTATATGTTAGTTTAGTCTTATTTCAAATGCATTAAAATATTTGCACTGGAAACTATACAAAAATTCTTAGTAAGATTTTGTGGTTTTGCACTGGATAAATTGCCGATCAATTTCTTTTTACTTTATTTTGCAAATCCCATCTGAAGAAGTTTGTCTCAATAAAAAAGAGAGTTGCAGTTTAAACAATCAAGATATTTTGAATTTTGTAGCTACTTATTTATAGTGAATTAATCAACATTGTTGACTTGTGAATGCCACTCGTGCTCCTTCATCAGTTCAAAAAAAAAAAAAACTAATGTGTTAGAACAATGAAATCACTTTCATAGAAACAAAAGGTTGAACATATACTAATATTACCTTAACCTGCTTGGCAGCAGTTTGTCCCGGCTGGACGTCGGCTCTCATTGAATCTGTTCTATACAGGAAAGGAGGAGCCGTTCGCTTTTGAATCAGTTCACTCTCACACACACACAAATCGCAAACACAAAAGCTTTAAGATAAGTTTGTTCATAAATTAGGACTCTTTGAGGTTGGATTTTTGTTGGCTGCTGTGTTCTCTGAGATAAGCATGAGACAAAAGCAAGTACAAAAAAAATCCTGCCCACGTTATCCTGCTACATTCATTGTTTTAAAGGAAAAGATAATTTATATATAATTTGGAAATTTGGTTTTGTATTTTATCTGTTTTCAAGTTAATCATTTTAGAGGCATAGCTGTCCTGTTGTCCATTTGTCTGCAGAGAGTGCAAATGAAAAGCACAACAATCAAAGAGGCATATCTTACAAAAATGTATAGTGATTTTCACATATCATTTTGGGAAGTGTGGTTTTGGCCTGCAGTTCTGCACAACATTGAACCAGAGAGTCTGCTTCACTGTGGTTCTCTGTGTTGTGATAAACTGACAGAGACAGCATTTTCAATATGAAACTGATAAATATCTATTGTTAACAAGTGATATTAAAACAACAAGATGATAAATGACAGTTGCATAAGTCCTGCAGGAGGAAATGTTTTATGCGTCAGTGATTGCTGTGATGCTGCGACCACAAAATCTGCTGAACAGTTTTATCATTTCTATTAATAAACAGAGTTTTGGCTTGTAAATATAAAGTGTTTACTAGATTTTACCACCAGTTTGTGCTTCATGTTGAGATGTAACCGTATGCACACAGTTTGAACTACACATGACTTACGATCATATTAGTGCCCAAATCAACTCAAGTTTTTTGGAAAAACAACAACTTTCAATTTGAGTCAACAGACAAATCCAATTACAAGTTAATTTCTAATGTAGCAATTGAGAAACAAGGCTGCAGCTAAGAACAAAAGGACAATATATTAGAGCTCTTCTCTGTGTTTAGTAGAATTATCTTGTCTGAGTGACATTCCAGCTGCATCTAAAAAGAAGATATGGAAAGGGGCTGGTCCGCCTTTTCACGGCCTTCTTAGAAGACGCCATGGGACAACGAAGAGGAGGACCTTCCCTGCAGGGGCCTGGGCTGCTGTGAGAGCAGGTGGGGTGGTGAAAAAGAGACGGGCAGTGTGTGCAGATCAGAGGGATGTGTGCGAGCCGGGCACGGTCAACATTCAACTGATCTAATGATGGCCAGACTTCAGAGCAACACTGGCTCCCTTTGCACAGCTCCAATTAACTCCAAGGGTGGGGACAGTTGATGGACGTGTCTATTATTAGCATGTGAGAAGTGCTGCAGCGCCTAAAAGAAATCAAAGAAAGAAAAGTCTTGAAGGAAGTGGCAAATGCAAAGTGAATGCGAGTGATATGCTTCATTGGTCCAATTGTGGCGACATAGCTTTTCTTCTCCTGTTGCGTTCCCAACATCTACTTATATGAAGAAAATACGGCGCTCTGAAAATGATGCAAATTGTGGCTTCGCAGAGGTTCCTCCCCCCCTCCACCCCCCCAATCTGCTGACACACTCAATTATACCACTCACTCCACAAAATAAAGGGAAAACTACAACCTTTAGTTCAAAGAAACAAATCAAAGGTACCTCAAGCCATTGAATCCCCCCAGCTGAGAGGGGCGCTGCTGGTCACCCGTCCCGGTTCACCCCGTTGTTTCATTGTCTTAAAGCATAGAGTGGGGGGTGTCCTCTAGTTAGAGATTCCTTTCAGGTTCGCAATTGATTTAAAACAATCAAGTTACCACACAACATCTCATTCTGAAAAGTATGGTATGCAGGACAGAATATTGTGAAATACTTAAAGATATTTGTGAAATACTTAAAGATATTTGTTTTTATATAGCATCATGAAGGTCAGGGAACACAGGAGACAGGTCAGGGAAAAATGGGTTAGGTTAGAAAACAACATCTAAAGTTTAGAATAGACAGAAGACGAACAAACCACAAGCCTACTAAGACATGGATGTCCACCTAAACTGAATTAATTCTAAAAGAAGGCCAGAGGGCTTTACTGACAGCTTACCTGAAGAAATCCGCCAAGAATTAGTGAACACAGCGAACATGTGGCGCTCAGGACATAAGACATCAAATATGAACTTTCTGATCAACATAAACAGCAGGATGTGTGTCAGAAAACTAACTCTACATTTTGTGGGGAGACTTTTCTTCAGAATGAAAACAGAAGCTGGTCGGAGTTGATGGGGACGTGGATGGAAGTAAATACTGAAAGAAACCCTGTTAGAGGCCTCATCATACTGAAGATTTTTCATTTTGACTGTTATCCTTTCATTTCCCAGCCAAAAGCACCATGCAGTAGAAATGCTCCGTTTCCTTCTAAGCTATTTCTGCTCCCACATTTAGTGATCCCATAACCCCCTGCCTCTGTTTAAAGCTATTAACTTGAACTCAAACTGTTTCTGAGCTTGTGTAAAACACTTAATTTCTGCCTTTCTTGGTACTTTCACAAAAGCCAAGATGTTAGGATACAGTCAGTCAGTGCAAAGGAAAATGAATGACAGTCCTGGATTGGCTGGATCTCCAAGTCCGTTGCATTTTGGGCCACATCAAGGTCACAAATGCCAGTTTGGGCAGAACGTTTTTGATCAAATCCATCTATTAAAATATTTATAAGCAGCTGTCTCTGCACTCAATGAGTACTTGAAATTAAATCATATTGAACTTTCTTTCACACTGATGTAATCTTACAGCAAACCAATAAAAACTACTTTGTTGTTCTATTTATCTGCCCCCTTTAGAGTCTGGTGGGCCGGATTTACCCCCAGGGCCTTGATCTGTCTAAAATGTAGCTACCAGACTTCTTCCCTGTTTTATCCAATATGCATATGCTGCCTATCTATGTTTAATCTCATAATGTGTTAATAATAGCTCTGCAATATTTTGCTCTCTAAATTCAGAGCACAGATCCCATTTGAATGTTTGCTCTGATTCTGCTGCTGTGGCCCAACAGTCAGAGCAGATCTCAGACGGAGGAGATGATCTGCTGTTTTCAGGATTATATTTTACTTTCCCCAAAAGAGCCAATCGGGAGACGTTTAACTTCAGAAGGCTTAATTAATACTAATTTTTAATCAAGACTTAATCTTAATGTCTGCTCAGCACTATATAGACTTCTGATAAAACATGCAGGGATTAAAATGCTGAAAATTAAATGCTAATAAGAGACTCAAAAGGAAGAGGAGCTAATATGGAGGTTCAAACTGTTTTCATGTCAATTTAGTGCCTAAATGGTGCCGTTATTTATATGAAAGTACTTTAAAACATTTTATCTCACATCTAGACAAATTGCTTTAGTTAGAGTCTAAAACTTACCTTGAGTGAATGAATCCAGCCATGACAAAAATGTAGCTTTCTCTTGAATTAATGGAAAATTAATGGAATGGGAAAATGATTCAGAAAGAAAAATACCTTCAGTTGCTTTTCTCTGTTGGATTGTGGAAGCAGAATATGTCGCAGTGAGCCACAGAATTAATTGTGTTTATCTTTCGACAAAAGGGTGTAATTTAAATCTTAAACCTCCAAAAAGGGATTTAAAGGTCAAAACACTTCAGAAGCATCCTGCATTTACCTCCATCCAAAGGACCGTGCAGTAAAATAACATCCATTCATTTGTAAATGAACCTGTGCATCTTTTTACTTTAAAGGTAAAAGAGCTGAAAAAATGTATCGAGTGGCATTCTTTATAGTTTTTAATCAACAAATCAAGGTCCAATTGAACAAAAACTGATCTTATTCCATAATGAGACCAATGTTCATCTGTAGGACAGAGGTTTTTATTATTTTTAACCTTGCAGAGCGAGCACACATTAGGTTTGGTGCTAAGCTAATAAAATGTTTTCTAAAGCTATTCTTAGGTGATCTATTTTATCACCTTCTTTAAAATTTAATGAGTAGAGTTGCAGCTTGGAGCCACAAACTATCTCAGAGACACCAAAATACCTTAGAGTTATCTAATTAGATCTGCACACAGCAAAAGAAATATACAAGTTCTAGGAGTTTGAAACTTATTTTATAAGAATTACTTACAGGTTTATAGGGAGTAAATACTTGCAGTAAAAAATAATATAAATCTGCTTTACATTTAGAGCATGTTTTCAGTTTTTCCTACTTTGCAGAGCGGCTTAGAGAACTCAGTCTTTCTATTACATCATATTTATACCACAGAGATATGAGACTTCACTGATTGATTTTTAAATTATAAGATGCTTATTTGACATGTATTTGCTGTCTGCTAAGAGTATGGCACTGGAGAGTTTAATAAAAACACCAACATTATACTTTCCCATCATTAAATAACTGATTATGATAATAATAAGGATTTGTTTACACAATTGTAAGAAAAGGACATTTTGGAGCTTTTCTCAGACTCCAACATCAATGAAACGTCACTTTTTAAAGCCCAAATTCACTCAAAATCATTTTTATCAACAGCCCAACAGGATTTTTTAAAAATATGACATATTTAAATAATGCATCTGCACCTGAAGCAGCATTTATCCTGACAGCAAAGATGAGATAACTGTTTATCCATATTATATCCGATTTCTAGGTTGAGTTCAATAAAATTATTTATTTTTTCAAATAGTAATAATAATGTATAGTGTCAATCTTATTGCTTGATTTGCTGCCAGTCGTCACCTGAACATTGTAGTTGGTGAAAAGGAAAATGAGGTGAAAAATGGGAAATGTTGAGGAAAGAATATATGAGGGGAAAAATGCTGACTGCATTGTGTTTGACCTGAATTATCTGTTTCTGTAGATTCTGCTGTCAAAAACAAAAATTACATGGACTGCTGTTTATTCATAATGCTTCTCAAAATCAAGCAAACAATTTTTGCATGATTTTGCTGTTTTCCAGGCTGCTTTGTAATTTTCTTTGCTGACATAATTTATATAGGTCAGTTAAATGACTTCAATTGTTTCCATATTTTGGAAACTTAGTTTTGATGACAGGAAAAAAAAACTGTTATTCTTGATTTTGTTAATGCTGTAATGTTAAATAAGAAGCAGCTGAATCTGTGTCCAAAAAGCCTCATATTATCACATTATTATATCCTGTACAGAACAACGAATAGAGCAGAATTCTCAAAGGAACCCAGTGTTAATTGGAGATTTCCCCCGAAAAAAGAGGCATATCCATCCATGTATAGGAATAATCACTCGCGGAGCTTATCTTGAAAATGTTCTCATCTTTATGTAGAGAAGATATTTTTCTGTTGTTCAGTAGGTATAGATATATCTGCGCAGTGTTTTCTCTTTCCATCCCTGGAGGAGTTGGAGGGCGGATTAAAGGAAACCTAATCTCCAATCCAGGCCTCCTCCTCCTCTTCTTCTTCTTCTTCTTCTTCTTCTTCTTCTTCTTCTTCTTCTTCTTCTTCTTCTTCTTCTTCTTCTTCTTCTTCGTCTTTCTTTCGTTCCTTCAGCCTCCCTGCAGCTGCCACGTTGCTGTTCCGCTTCTTCTGCGCCGCGCCTTTTATTCCAGGGCGAGAGGGACGAGGGGGGAAAACAGGCGCAGTGAAAATGGCAGCTGTTTGTTTACGCGTTCCCACGACTCCATGCCAATTAAGCGTCGTCATTCCGTCAGCCGCTTGTCTTCCCTGATTAGACACCCATCAGCAGACAAGGCGGCGGCCGCAGAGCCGCCCAGAGAGCGAGGGGCCTGCGGGGAGACAGGCAGAAAGGCCCCTGAAGGAGCGCTCCTGGTGCGCGCTCCTCCACACATAAGGCCCGCTAATGCGGATTCGGATGCGACCGTTTTATTGCAAACCTTCTGGATTGTTGCAACCTCTTTACATCACGCAGCTCGGAATACAAAGAATGATTAGAGAGCCATTATAGAAGGGGATTTAGGTCGCCTATGGTGTGTGGGCGGCCTTTGATGCACCTCACTCTAACTGATGAAGTCATAATTGTACATATTTATCCTTGGAAATTCAATATTAAATATGTATATATATATTTTTTATTTTTATAAAATCTTTTTATTTCCATTGGAAGCCATTCTGCATCTGAAATAATAAAACAATTACAAAATGTAAGCTTTAGTCTTCAAAAGTATCACCACAATTCACAAATAAGGAATATTTTCAGAGTGAAAAAAAATGCATATCAAGAGGAGAATGAGAGCATTAAAATGTTTTGAGAAATCTGGAGATGTATATATTAAAAATCATTACACATGAATCACTCCATAAATACAACAGTCTCATAAAAAAGTGAAGAAAGTTGTTTCATTATTTATTATTAGTTTTTACATAATATACATGAATAAATTGCAAAGAATTTGCCACTGGAAAAGTTACTGCACATATAATACCAAACTATTGACCAATGTTCAATAAGTTAGCGTTCATGCATTTATATTTAAAAGCACATTTTGCAATTCAGGAAATTAATTTAAACAATATTTTCATTTTAGGAAGATTCAACAGGTATGAATTATCTTTACTTAACATTTCCGCAATGTGCGGTTTGTTCATTTCCAGCTGCAGAGAGATTTTATGAAAGCTTCCTCTGAGAGCAACTAAAGGAACAATAACTGTCACTGACTTTGTTGATGAGTTTCTTTGTTTTGTGAGAAGCCAAACCCGCCAGAGCTCCGAGGGGAAGGCGGAGCGCCGAGTCCGAACAAAAGGCTCGACTTTCTGCGCCTTTAACGAGCCGCATCCAGGAGTCCTGCGGCAGATCGGGCCCCCGGTTCTGCTCCTGATTGGATTACTTCACGGTTTTAAGAGGAATTATAGACAAGTGACTCAAATGGCACATGATTCCTACATCCAACATCAAATGAATTATAATCGACATTTATGTATTGTGTGAGAATGGAGATATTTGGTGCTAATCAGTATTCATATTATTACTATTTGATTGTCATTTATTCATTGAACCATCATTTTGAACTCTTACAAATACTGCGTGAAAAAGGAAAAGAAAAAAAAATGACTCCCATTGTTATTGCTGGTTTCTCTGTTTGTGAGACCTTTTGAATCTTCCTTTCTAAACTGTAAATCCAGTCAAACTTCTGTCAGGGAACTCTTATGTTCCCTCTTGTGTCCGGGGGTCTGTGCACTGCTGGTCTATTCATTAACCCAGCTGTATGTAACATTACATTGTCATACAAATAGATGTCGGAGCTCTAACCAGGATTAATATGTTTCTGAATACAAAAAAGAAAGTGAATTTATACTTTTTTTCATGCCAGACTTTTTCAAAATTTTTATTGAGATGACTTCAGATATTTAGTTTGACAACAGTAATGATTTTGAGGTTATTTTTTATTTATTTATTAGTTTGTTTACAGGCTTTATCAAGTGAGCAATGTAAAGTAATATCTGTACGTATATAGGAAGCCTGATCTGTGGAGAAACAACCCGAAACACCGACTGGTTCTGTGTTTAAACCGCTCACATTTTTTTAATAATAAAAATAACTGTCACTCATGATCATCTAATTATCACTCATAAGATCTACAGTATTATACATTTCATAATAAGCAGATGGTTATTTTAACAAACATAGTCTAATAATTTTTAAATCTTAAATATATGAAAACTGTAATTTTGGTATTTGTGCTCCTTTATACTCCAAACCACTAGGGGGCAGTCATACAGAAATGTACATGTGTAAATTAAATATGGGTGATTCGCCTGAGCAAATTGTTTATGTGGTTGGACCAGTGGAAAACTGACTGACTGATATTAATCAACTGCTTCAGGTATGTGTACAAATTTATGCAACATTAAGAGTTCAGTGAAGTTTAATGTGAGTTTTTTGAGCCACAAAAGTCTTTTTTGATTGATACTTATTATGAAAATATCCACTGTCTTTAGAAATTGCTTTGAAGTTGAAGCTTTGCTCTCAAATATGTATTTTATTCTCTTTGGTAAAGTAAATGAATGCATCAGATCTTCAAACTTTCCAGGTCTGGATAAGCAGCTGGGGCATTGAAATCTGACTGACTTTTGCCTTTACTTGCAGCTAAATTAAAAAAAAAAAAAAAAAAACAAGGATTCACAACGGTCTTTATTTTAAAATGTAATTCTCAGAGTTTCTTTCACTTAGTGAAGTCAGACAACAAACAGGTTTTCTGCTTGAACTTCACTGACCACAAAGACCAGACGTGAACGTCCTTACTTCAGCATATTGTCTTGTCTTCTAGCAACCGTGACAGCACTAAACTCAAATTGTTAAAGATTGAGCTACTTTTTAAACCTTCTATTTAATTAAACTCATTAATTGATCAAATAAAATGCATTTTTATAAAATTATATTGAAAGACATGTCTCCGCCAGTAATATTACCAATAATTAAAGCTGAACTCCTCTGTACTTCTCTCTTTCTTCATCATTGTTTCAAGAACCAAACTCCCATTTTGTCCATAATGAATCTTGGGACAAGGTGGACGGAGATATCAGACCTTCAAATCAGGAGAAAAGAGCAACTTCTTTTTAGGCGCATTTGGAGGAGCCCTCAAATTTGGACAGCCTTTGCTGCATTGCTATGATTTAATTGACCATTAGATGTGATCTTTGAAAGATGCAGTAAATTTTCACTGCTTTTAGATAAATTGTCCAAAAAAGGATCATAATTTTTTGGATATCTTAAAGACAAGCAACATTTATGTTTTTCTTCTTCTACTTAGGTTCTTATGTTTTTTTTTCTTTAGCTTTCCTGTGTTTGATGATTTTACTCTGACTGCTGTCTTTGCTGAATCTCACCATCAGTGTGGCCACAAAGATAGATTCTAACAATAAGCTGTACGGAGGCAATGGTACAGAGGACTAAGCTGAATTTGTCCTTGTTTACACATATAATTTACACAAAGTTTATTAGTAGATATATTTGTTGCAGTCATAGCTCATCTGAGACACCATCACTAGAAGCTGGTGAAGATGCAGAGTTAGGTTTAGCAAGGGCAAGGATTAAAAAGTTTCCAGAACATTATTGACTGCAGCAGTCAGATGTTTTGAGTCTTAAAGGGGATTTGTAAAGGTTAGACATCTGTAGCACACTGGATGTCTTTTGGTCTATGCTGAGGTGGAATTTCTCAGATTCCTGAAAGATGTCATTCATCAACAGGCTATCATCATGTTCTGTTGCTTTCTCCTCTAATGGCCTTGGAATGATGCAGAGTCATTTGGGAAGGCATTACCATGAGAACGAATCTCCATATAACTGCACTTATTTGACCCCTGACCTCCCCTTTGTGCCTCTCAGACAGCAAATTGCTGCATTGGTAATGGCGAGTCCCTCAGAGTTCGACGGCCACTTCTGCCCGCGCGCCGGAGGAATAAGAGCGGGTGGGTGTCTCTCAATCAAGTTGTTTAATGCAAAAGTCAATTCCCATGCACCCCCTCCTCCGCAACAACACACACCACCATACACGCTCCCACACTTCCCTCCAGACAGGCAGGAGGACTCCGTCTCAGCAGCCTTTCATTGCCTCCCTGCTCCTGTCTGCACCCTCTTTTTGTCTGTTTTTTTAATGAAGAGAGAGGGACACATGCAAAGGACGTGATTAGGGGGTTCCTGGGATTGCAAGGCAGTTCACTTTGCATGTGTATATACATGTGTGTCGCTTTAGAAGCTTAATCCTGCAGAGTTTCAATAGGATGAGAAACATATGCAGCGTATTATGGGTGCATCACATTTATAGAAGCATCAATGGCTTCCTCTGTTTTACCATCAAAGCCTGGGAAAGTCTTTGGGCATCCTGCTGTCACCATATGGTAATCGCTACTTTTTCTTTCAACGCTAAAGCAGTTTTAATTGCAACAACGTTGCTTTCAGATTTTATTTTTAACACAAGACCTAATTATCATCCAGACAAACAGGAGCGAGTCGTTCATATTTACATTTGATCAGCGGTGGGTTTATGATGGGACGTCCCTGATGCATGTTGCTTATAGCCTGTTATTTTGTTGGGAAAATATGAATCCAGTTTGAAGAAAGTAGATGTCCGTGAATATAAAACAGACTTTTAATATCAAAGCTGCATCTTCCTTCCGAGTTTTGTTGTGCATTCAACTTCATTGGTGTGCATTTCAAAGCGGTGGTTTACATTCAGTCTGTATGAAGCTTTAGATATCAGAGCATCTCAGTGAATTAGAATAGCAACTAAAAGAAAACTTAGCTCTGTAAATCCCCTAAATATTTTAGTGAAATTCATATATAATTCATGAAACTCATAGTGGAAGTTATTCTGGTTAATGTCGATAGCTTCTTCTTCTTTTGTAACTCATCCTTCTGGTTGAAGGTGCCAGTAACCATGTTTCTATCAACACCTTTTTATATGCATTTTGAAGCATCACATTAGAAAAGGTTGATAGAGAATCCAAAATTCAAAATGACTTTCTCAGTTTTCTAAAAAAACAATGTTCATGCACTTATTTGAGGTGATTTTTGGTTCTTCTGAAAATATGAATCCAATATGAAAGTAATGAATGTAAAACAGACTTTTATTATCAAAGCTACATCTTCATTCCATTGTAACTGTTCATCATTGTTTTTCAAGCAGAGATGAAAACACATTTGCCAATGAAGTTCTGACAAAGTGAAAGCTCTGTGGGTCTGTGCCTTTTTTGAGATGTGTGGTCCATGAGAGTTTACAATCTCATCCTGTTTATTACAGCTGGTCGTAGTTGATTTTGGCTCTTTATCACCTATGGGTCTTAATAATTACAATGAAAAGAAATAAAGTTATAGCATAGTGTGAAATTAATCTGTGTAAAATACAAGTTTCATTTTGAACAGAATTACTAAAATAAACTTTTCAGTGATTTTGTAATTAACTGAAATGCACCTGTAAGTATCTTCATCCAGCCATTACTTCAACCTTCAGTTTTCTCTTCAACATTTCCAGAGAAAAGCCACTTGTTTCTCTGAATTGCCGAAGCACATTTACACTTGACTAGAGTCATGACCTGTGTAACTGTTGAATCTGAACAATTATTAAATCTAGACAGGAAAGACTACATCATTTTCTCTTTCTTTCTAGACTCCTCGGCAATAATACACAGTAGCAATTCATCATAGAAAGCAAACTTTCTGAGGAATTGCTGTCACCTTGTTACATTCTGTCTGTTTTTGCATGTTGTGACTCGATGTCAGCCATCTTCTGGCAGATTTGATCCTGAAAAGAAATATATGGTACACTTTTGTCAGATTTCTGCAGCTCAGTGTGGACAAGAAGGCTGTTGTGCAGGTTCAGCAGGGTCAGTGGAGGTCAGCCTTGCTATGAGTGGGTCGCTAATCATCGACACTTACTCCTGATTGCTCATTGTCCCGAACCAGACTGCAGATAGCTGTTGGAGACCCCCTTGCCTTCCCCTTTTTCTATATGGGGACAGTCAGGAGCAAATGCAAGGGTCAAGTGATGAGTTCCAACTTCATTTCCATCCTTCCATCCTCAGCCACGCAGATCTAATCCGAACGGTTTGATTGACGGTTAACAATCCTATTGCAACCTTCAGCTCCCAAGAGTCAGGACGTTTTTGTGGTCACCTTGACCTGCCCGGGATTTTTCAAAGAGTCTGCAAAAGAAAATGCACATAATACATGACAGAAGGACCTCTTTGCTTTGTGTTTCTATAACCCTGACATGTTCAGGTAGTAATGGTAGGGTTGAGAGTACAATGGTTCCCATAACTCTTATGGGTAAACTTATTTAAGTCATTTCACTCAAGCAACCTTGCAGGTTTTGTGGGATCATGTGAGTTTTAATGGTAAATGTGTCAATGTAGAAAACATACAACAAAAAACACTCTCCATGAAAACACCATAAATATTCCTATATTATGTCTTTCAGATGACTGATATTGTAAGGAAACACTGTAGTACTACAAGATTTATACTGAGGCACCAGTCAAAGAAAAGAGACAGAAAAATCTCAAAGTGTTGCATATACCAGCTCCTAAAGCAATTACAAAACTCTATTGTATATATAAATCACTGGCATCAGCATCGTTGGAAAGTGTCAAGGGTGCAATGCAGTTTCCTTTTAAATTAGAAAACTTCTACTAGATTTATGTTGCAGCTCTTGATCCTTTCTGAAAAATCAGTGTTTAGTTGGTAAACAGGCAGTGTATCTAATGCAGACCCCACCCCATCCTCACATCTGTTGGTAATTAACTAATCACTTTCCCTCATTATGGTTGGAAAAACACTCAAAAAGACTTCAATCATGAGTGCAATCAGTCACTTTTAAAAAAATCAGTTAAAAAAAATAAAAATGAAGATTAAGAATGTCACACACTTAAATGTACTAAACAATACTCCCAGTAGATCAAATACATAATTGCAGATAAAATAATTTTTTAACAAGCAGATTCAGCTTGATGTTGTGGGACTTTGGTAAAAGTAAAGTATGGTGCCCTCTTCTGAGAGGTAAGACCTGAGAGATTTAATAACTCTTAGGGTGGCCTCTCTTAAAGATTACTATTACTAATTATTAATGGTAAACGTTAAAGTGGCCATATGCTGTATTCATAAAGTTTTACTTTAGAAAACATCAACAGATTATGAAAATGTCTGTAAGGGCATTTTGCATTAGTCTTGACATTTGAAGATGATATCTTCCCTGCTTTCCCATGTTGCAGTCATAATAACAGAAAAAAATGGAAAGCAAAGCAAATAAATGCCACCACATTCTCTATATGTAATTAAAAAGCTTCATATTGTTGCTAAAGCAACTGTCAGTTGAAACTGACAATCTGGAGAAACATTAAAACACTTTCACAGTGGCTACCAGATAAAAAAAGAGATAAAAAATATTCATACATATACTAGAGTAAAGTACTATAATTATATTTAAAATTAATACAAATATAGAATGACTGTATTTTCATTGTTATAGGAGCAAATAATTGAAAAATGGATAACAAACATGTTGGTGATTCCTAGGTGTGATCTTCACTTTGCAGTGAAGCACATTGTGGCGTCGCTAAGATTATCCATCAGCTTTAGTCTGTTTTAATAACCCCAGTTTGCATACACAGCTTGTTAAATTTAGATGGAATAAGAAGTGTTAACTTGTTCATTAAGTTTTCCATAAATATGTATGTATAAACAACTAGATTGGCTTTTGTGGTCAAACATCTTGGCTGCATAAATAAAAAGCATCCCATGCCTATATATAGACGCTCACACTTCTTTGTTATGAACAGAACTTTGGTTATGTTGTTTATATAAAAACATTATGAGAACAAATAGGTCTTTAAAATTTATAGAACACAAATAACAGTTATTCACATACATTGCTTTGTCATTTGAGTATTTATTGTTCCTCTTCCTTATTTTTGTACATTCTCCCAAACAATGCTTTTTATTTCAACAGTGAAGGATCTGACATGCCTCGGCTTGCTGAAAGGACGTTTTCATGGGTCTGTTTTGCCATCAGGCCACTAAAGTGAATGTGTAGTAAAACCAGGCATAATGCTAATCCTGCACTTCTCACATCTCCATAAATTAATTTGTGTGTGTGTGTGTGTGTGTGCATTTGTGTTCCCGCCACACATGTATTACGTGCATGCGTGTGTGCATTGGGTGCTCTCCATGCTCCCTTCCTCTCTTCACGTTCTCGACACAATGCCAACGTTCACACACACACACACACACACACACACACACACACACACACACACACACACACACACACACACACACACTCGCACGCAT
>CAEGAF010081117.1:0-13954 GCA_903067075.1 Micropoecilia bifurca | reverse complement strand
ATTATAACTTCATGTCATTATAATGTAATAACATAACAATATTAAATCATAACAAAGTTATATTATTGCTGTTGTTTATTGATAATAATATACCACTAATATCCCCACAAAAAGATCTTAATATCCAGAAAAAAATTATACATGTATCGTTGCTATAAAATGCAAAATGGGGGAGTAGCTGTGCTGGACTGTTGGCTTGATCTAAGCCACAGGTGTCAAACTCCAGTCGTGGAGGACCAATGTCCTGCAACAATTAGATGTGCCGCTGCAGCACCTGAATACAATAATTAGGTGATTAACAGAACTCTGGAGAACATATCTACACAATGAGGAGGAAATTAAGCCATTTGACTCTGGTGTTTTGAACCTGTGGCACATCTAAAAACTGCCAAAATGTTTTTTCTTTGTCAGTGTGTCGTGTTGGTGAATGAAGCCTGTCATGAAGACTTCAACACATTTCTTCAGACAGGTTGGCACGACTTTTAATGCTGTCCCAAATTTTTTTCTATAAGCTGACTCATTTCTTTAATTGATTGGTTTCTGCTCAAACTGGACCTTTTCCTCTCTGCCAGCTCTTACACATTGATTTGAAGAAAGCATCTCTGAAGCCTTTTTCCACCTGGAGCTGAAGAAAGTGTAATTTAGTAGCGTCATATTGATCTTTTTTGTTGTTTTATGCGTGAATTTGAGGTTTTTCTCTGCAGCCTTTCCTCATATCACTGATATGTGTCAGAATATCTGTGCAATATGAGAGTGAGACTGTCATTACTGAGCTCTCTGTGAACCTCAGACACTTTCATCCTTCGGGCCTTGAGCTGAAATTCAGAGGCAGTCCTCTAAAAAATTGATGATGCCTGAAGGAACATCTGACCGTTCCACATCATTTAATTTATGTGTTTTCACATTAGCATCCAAAATACTTTAAATTTGAGCCACATTTTCTCGCAAGTAAAAGTATTTTACTCACCAGAAGAATCAAGAGCCTAAAGAATATTTTGTCCTTCATGTAGAAACTCATTCCTTAAGACGGCAGCAGTTGAGGGACTCTTTCTCCATCAAAATACGGTTACAGATGATGTTGATTTGTGTTCATATAAGACAGAAATTAGATTAAAGTTTTATGGTACAACAGATGATCTGTAAAAGGAAAAGCACACATCAATCTGGGTATTTATGACCCATAGGAGGCCAACAAGAATCCAGCCAGTGGTTTCTGGATGTAAGTCAACAACAAAGCAATTGTCTTTTCCAGCAGCCATTGTTCTGCAGTAAAACCAGCAGACCAAACATGGTTGAGAAACTTCGGTTGCTAGGTAACGGACCACTCTAACAATCGGGAGGTCTCTGAAAGGACTTGCTTTCCAAACACCGAAAAACATTAACTTCTTGCCAAAAATGTCTGGGTACTTCTTAAACTTATATTTTTAGTGTTTTAGAAGCAGTTGAGACATGCAAAAAAAACATGCAAAATGTGAATTTTCCATAATAGCCCCCTTAAGACACAATTTAAATAGCAAAATAACAATGTAAAAACACAAAAGAACAGCTCAACTTGAGGTAAAAAAAAAAAAAAGAAAAGGAAAGTTATTTTAAAAAGGAAAAAGTTTAAAAAAAAAAAAAAGATCAGTTGAATAAGATGGGCGTCTCTGGGGTTGCTAGGTAACCGGCTGGTCTTCACTGGGGTTGCTAGGTAACCGGCTGGTTTTCACTGGGGTTGCTAGGTAACCGGCTGGGCTTCACTGGGGTTGCTAGGTAACCAGCTGGTCTTCACTGGGGTTGCTAGATAATGGGCTGGGCTTCACTGGGGTTGCTAGGTAACCGGCTGGGCTTCACTGGGGTTGCCAGGTAACCGGCTGGGCTTCACAGGGATTGCTAGATAAAGGGCTGGTGTTCACTGGGGTTGATAGGTAACCGTCTGGGCTTCACAGGGGTTGCTAGATAAAGGGCTGGGCTTCACTGGGGTTGCTAGGTAACCGGCTGGGCTTCACTGGGGTTGCTAGGTAACCGGCTGGGCTTCACTGGGGTTGCTAGATAAAGGGCTGGGCTTCACTGGGGTTGCTAGGTAACCGGCTGGGCTTCACTGGGGTTGCTAGGTAACCGGCTGGGCTTCACTGGGGTTGCTAGATAAAGGGCTGGGCTTCACTGGGGTTGCTAGGTAACCGGCTTGGCTTCACTGGGGTTGCTAGGTAACCGGCTGGGCTTCACTGGGGTGTTTCCCCATCAGACACGGTTCCCTCAGCGTCTCTTCACTGCTCCGCACCGCCCAGGTGGCAAAATACATGTGTGCTTGTTAAGCGCTCTTATCTAGAGAACTACAGACACAGTGAAAACTCAAACATCGTGTTTCAGCAAAGTTATCCCACTTTTTTTTCCAATTACGCCCTAATCAGACGCATTTAGTGCGTGTTTTTCCCCAGTATCTGGGGGAACAGTGTCTGATGGGGAAACGCAAATCGACGTGTTTTTTAGTAGAACTTTCTTTTTTTAAACACATGCGCACTTAGTTTAAAAAACAAAACTAGCACCAACTAGTGGCATGGAAGAGCATTACACGTTTCGATGTGCCGTTACTGTGTAAACAAAGATTGTAATTAGAACGTCTTCATGTAGGTGATCCAACAAAAACGGAATAAAAAATCAATTTTCGTTGGATTATTGTGGTGTAAACAGGGTCTAACTTACTGCCAAAGGAACTACAGTGTGTTTTGATTTTAAGGACTTCAGCTGTTAGAAGCACTTGAGTCCCAAATGGAAGTTAAAAAAAAGGAAAATATAAACTTTCCATAATAAATCCCCTTTAAAAGTACATCTAAAACCATCTACGTGTTAAATCTAATAAAAACATGTGCATCTTGTGTAAATGTGCATGTTTGTCTGTAAACTGAAATTCTCCTGCATAGGGACATTCCAGGCCTCCTGCTCTCCTGCTGCAGGTCTCGACACGCACCGGATGCCGGATGAGAACAGAAGATGAATGTTGCTGTCCTGACTAATTTCCTTTCTAATCTAGACTTGTAATGATTCCTATCGATCCCTTTAGTTAACTTTAAGAACTGAGCATCATAAAAGCAGCTCAGATGAGCTACATATTGTCAAAGATCCTGATGAGATCCTTGCATTTTCAACAGGTGCAGCAAGACAAAGATGGCAACACATTAATCCAAAGTTAATAAGTTGAACCAATCATCAATACTTTGCTAATAAAACGTTTTATTATTCAGTAAAGTGGCTAAAATTACACTCGAGCCTAGCACTTGAGATGCATATAACTTTTTAAGGGTTTCTGTTGGCGTTTTGTTTGGCGTGAGAGTGAACGCCATGCTCAGACACCTGTTTAATATGAGCTAGTCAGAAAGACAATTTAATCTTTAAATCAGACTGGGGAGGGTTTTTTTAAATAGTTAGAAAGAAGAGAGCATTTAAAACAACAATCAACATGTCCAAGACTGGCTAATGTTTGCACAGCTAAAGGAAAACATTTGTGAGTTTAAATGCAGTTTTCAGTATATTTTCTGCTTTATTTTTTGTTTCTTGGACTCTGTTTCTTCATTTCGTGCCGCCTGGTTTTGATCCACCATGCATCAAGTGAAAACCTTTGTTAGTTTCTGCAGTCTTAAGATTTTTATCTGCTTAATGCTTGCTGGGTTTTGGTAGTGGTGTCAATGTAGCACAGCGACAAGCAACCCAAGCACAATAAAAACTAATGAAACGTGAATATTAAGTCATTCATATAAGGAGCTGAAATCTTATGTTTTGCATGAGGAGAAAGATCAAGTGCTTAAAGTTAAAGTCAGGTTAAAGTTAAAGGAGGCAGCATCATGATGTGGGAGTGTTTTTCCTTTAACAGGGCAGTGAATCTTCAGGTTGTTCTGTTCCAGGAGAGAAACATCCACCTCTTCACACCTGCTTGTTCTGCAGATCTACATTTCTTTGAAAACATTTGGCCAAAGAAGTTTTACAGAAGTGGATGTTGGTACCAAAAGGTGAAGCTACTGGTTATGATGCAGATGCTGATATTTGAGGATTTGCGATGTTTTGCAAAATGCTCAGGTTTTCAGTACGTCTGTATATCACAGTGTCTAATGAATCTATAAAACACTTTTCAAATTGAATTAGTTTGTTTACAATTTAAATTAATTTTACATTCATTATTGATTGCTGACAATATTTTCAGGCTCAGAAACAAACTATAAGTTAATAATTTATGCTTTCGTCTGAGTCGACCGTTCAGGTCTGAGAAAACCTTTGGATTTAATTTATTTGACTGGAACCTAGAATGCTGACTGTCTTTTTCACTTTTTTTACTATTGAGGATCAAGTTTATGGCCAAAAAAATCTAGTTCAATGATTTTTTTTTTAGAGAGAGAAAATGTTGTGCTCTGTCTCAGATTCCTGTGGAAATTGTTCCCTCAGACTTTTAATCGTTACCCTTAAACCCTGGAGTTTGTCTGCTCAGAAATGAACGCCACGACCTTTGGACTAAAGCAAACCGGAGCGGAGAAGGAGGCGGAGAATAATCCGGTTTTGTTTCCGGGACCTGCGGATGGGGGAGGAGTGAGCCTGGAGGTGAGCTCAGTCATTAAGAGTGAAAGAGATGAAGCACTAAAGTGTCTGCGGTGCAAAAATGAGCAGAAGAAGGTCAGGTGACAAAGCAGCATGATAATCAAATACAGAACCGCCTGTGAGCGATGGGAAGCGAGATCCTCGTCCTTATCGTCTCACCTGTCTGCTTAGGTCCTAATCAAAGCACCGACTGCTTTTAGTAGTTTTCGTGGAGAAAACAAAATGAAAAGCTTTTTGCTTCGCTGTGTTTTTATCTTCGCGATGCTGCAGCGGAGCGTCAGGCAGACGGCTGCTTCACCGGACAACGGTGAGTATCCGAAACTGGAGATTTAAAAAAAAAAAATGAGATGGAAAAGCAAACCTGTGATGATGGCCTGCAGAGAACACCCTGCATAAACATCCAGGTGGAAAAGAAGCTCTCTCATTTTTTACTGTGCATAATTTAAAAACTAGGTTATTGTCGGTGCAGCTTTGGCTGAAAAGGAGAGAAGCAATCTCATCCCTCCAGCCGTAAAATGAAACTAACCAGGCAGCCAGAGATACAGGGTAACAGTTCAGAGCAAAGCAGATGTGTTAGAATGGCCTAGTCAAAGCCCAAACCTTCTCCAATAAGATAATCTGTAGCTTGAAATCTCATTAAGGTGGAGCTACAATCACATTCAGTAAATTGGTTCCAATAGGTTTGTTTGTGACATTAGAGGTACATTTTGGAAATAACACCCATAATTTAAGCAGGTATTATTCATATCTTTAATCAAACCCACTATTCTTATTGGTCTGATGTAATATGCTAATGTCCTGCTTTCATTGGCTGTAAGTGAAAAATAGCAGAAATAAAGACTTGACCACATTATTTTCAGTAATTTTCTAGTTGATTGAATACAACTGGACTTTGCAAAAAAGAATGAACAAAATGTAGAAAAATACAGTTTTAGTTGCAGTGAAAGATGTTTATGCAAAGTTTTAACACCACACTTTTCAGATTTCTATTTTCAGATTTCATTTCACAATTATGTGTTGGTTGATTTTATTTTACAACATAAAGGAGTTTGTGGTTGAAATGTGACAAAATCTGAAGAAAGTTTAAACATTTTCTATAAATCCTAAAATTAAAAGTTTACTATACTGAGAAACTGAATCAGAAGACATAAAACGTTTCCCAGCTTAGCTAAACAAGCTAAAGTTTAAAAACTTGGAAGACAGGAGATCAGCGAGCGAGATAAATATTTAAAGACCGACGACATGCCTCTACTGAGCTTTGCATGCAATGCTGGTTAAAAATCACCAACCTTTACGAATGAAACAACAGATCATTTCATCACCATCTGGTTTGGGCAAGTTTTTACTTGGATGGTGCTGACTCAGAGCTCTAATGTTGTGCTTCACTTAATAAGTGCTAAGCGGGCATTTAATTAAGGAGAACACTTTGTGATCTAATCAGTGAAATTATCTGTAATAATTATAATTACCAGAAGTCACCGCAGGATATCTCAGATGGAGAACATATTTAAAGTACTCTAAGCTAAAGTGCTTTTCACAGTCACATTCTAGACCTGAAAACCTTTGCTGTTTTTCATAACTGCTGTTTGTTATATCTTTTTTAAATATTATGATTTTGCAGTATTAAATTAATTAAAGCTCAGACAAAGCAAAGCAGATGTATAGATGCTATTTAAAGGGGCAGTTGACCATTATGTCATGTTATAATGTCATTCTCTCATCAGAAACATACTTGGAGGGTTACCATGATTCATGCATGCTTGAGAAATCCTTTAATCTCCATGGCAACCATTCACCTTTTCAAAACGTCTGATTGCACCAGTACCGCCTTCAAAACAAAGCTCCTCCTCAGTTCCCAAGCCTCTGAGCTTCCCCTGACTCCTTCAACAGCAATTAGCACATCTGCTGAACTCATTATAGGAGCTACTTATCAGTGAAAGACTGGTTAAAAAAAAATAAAAGAAAGTAAAATAAAATGAGAAAGAGCAGGAGTTTTTAAAGAGAGAGAGGCCTAATTTCAAGGTGTTAAGTCATGTTTAATATACATAAAATTTTTATAACAACTGAAGGAAACATAGTTACTTGACATAGTCACCATGCGCCTGAAAGACACATCACTGCCCCTTTAAACCATAAAGTGTGATTATAATTAAAAGTATTTGTATTATTCAAATTTAAAACGTTTGGGAATTTTACTGCTTTCTCCCTTGACTTTGTAGATAGTAGGCCGTGTTTTTACATTTGCTGTGTTTTTGTTTCTGACCAGACCAGGATCATTTTATCACAGTCTGGTTATTTCTGTCCAAGCAACAAGACTGCAAGTCTGCGGAAAAACATATATTCTGATGCAAATCTGATGGATATGAACATTAGTAGGAGTTGAGGGAGGCATGTTTACTCTGAGATACTATATTTAATTTACTTATAAAACTGTGATGGACTTGGAGAGTTTCAGCTTGAAACTAGTTTGACTAAGAACCTTACATTTCTTCCTCATGAAATGAATAGACTATATTATTAATTTGTGCTTTCTTACCTTCTGCAACGTGAGAAGTTGGAAGTGAAGTTAATCTAAGATGGTTTAGCATCTGTGGGTTTGATCTCAGTGGATTTTGAACGGATGCTCTGTGAGCTTCACAGGATCATTAACATATTTTTCATTCATCTTTGCTGCTGTCCTCTGTGGCAGATGGCCCTGGCACCAGATGAGGCCGGTTCTCTGGCAGATGACATCCTCACATCGCTCAGCCATGAACTCATTCACCTGAACATTTCTGCAGAGGAATGTAGAGAGCAAAAAATTCCCCTGCATGCATTTTAACCAAGAAACGGGATGGATGCGATGTGTGTGCACCTCATTACCTCTGTACTTCCACTGAGGTTTCCCTTCACTAAGCCTGTTTTAATTTTTCTACTGATGTTTCAAAAGATAGTTTATTGAGATTGATGTTGAACTGATCATTTATGGAGTTAAAATTGCCAGTCTGTTTAAAGCACTTCTTTATTTTCTTTGTAGTGCTTTGTTAAGTCAGAGGACTCTGAAGCATGTCACACTTCATTCACACACTAAGGTACATTGGAGCCACAGCTCCCAGGAGCAGACTGACAGAAATCAGGCTCATTGATTATCAAAATAAAATCAGTTTATTTAGTCAGTAATAACGTTAATTGAATCCAAAGCATAAATTAAACCTTTTCTGGAGAATTTGAAATGTTTTTAAAGAAGAAAGGAATCAATCAAATTTAATTTGTACATTTCAACAGCAAGGCATTTTAAGGTGCTTTACGTAATTAAAGAAAAAAACCCCAGTATGTTACATTAATAAATAGATGAAAAGTAAAGATAAAAATATTAAAAACATCTAAGACATCAAAACCCACACTCTAATCCTAATTTAGACATAACCAACTCTAAACAGGTGAGTTTTAAGTTGAGATTTAAAAGCACCCAGTGTTTCAACTGTTTTACAGTTTCCTGGAATTTTGTTCCAAATCTTTCCAAATCTTTAAAGGAAGATTTATTTCAGTGTTTGGATATTTCTCAAAATGAATAAACGTAAAATAAGTTTTCTAAAGATAATGGGGAGGCATATTACATGTGATGATAAAGCTCACATGTCTATCTACAGCTATTAAAATAACTTTAGCTGGTTTATTGGATGATTTGATTCTGTTTGAAATGTTCAAGATTATGACAAGATTATTACATTATTACTCGGGATTTAAAAATACACTAAAATGTCATGTTTATAATCTGTATAAAAATCATTTATACTGCTGTAGATTTGAATACAGTATGTAAACATCTGGTTTCAACTGTATGAGTCTGAATTTATTTGAGAAAATGTAATACAACAAAACATGACTTTTAGTAAGAAAATCCAGTGCTGTGACTTTTAAATGATGGGCTGAGACAGAGAAACCTGGATCTGTATTAAAATCTCAAAACTGTGATTTGCTGCATTAAAGTCCCTGCCAGGCATTTCTCCCCCTCAATATTTAGTTTCCCTCCACTTTTATGTGATAAATTGACTTTTCTAATCAAATCCCTTGCTTCCTCATTACAGTAGAGCAAAATATTGCTGGTAGCAACATTAAATTCAAATTAACTCCAGTATTTCCTGATGTGTTGATAATCGTGGCTCATATTCCTGTTGTTGCATCTCATTGTTATATGAATCCCTCCTTGGGGACCATAACTGCACCTCTGAAAGTAATAAGATCAGCCATTATTCTGATGCTAAATCTGTACAGTTTCTTATAATTGTAATGTTATATGTTATTATTCCTGCTAGTTTGTGTTATAATGAGGAGGAACGACACCTCATTAGTCGTCACTTTAAAAAAAAATTCCATGTAGTGTAAACAGGAAGTGACTGTATCTTCATCCAGCTTTTACAGTTCAGTGTGTTGTTGTTTCTTCAAAGCCAATATTCTTTATACTTTTAGACAGATTGAAGAATTATAGTAGGTCTGTCCCATTTTGATTCAAACTAAAATAATTATTGGATAAATTATCCTAATCTTGGTTCAGTCGTTTACTGACTCGGCTTACTGTAAATTTCGTTCATGCTGGAAAAATACATTGTCATCCTGTCAGTAATGTTTTGTGGTTTTTCTGGGAGAGGGAGGGGAGTCAAAAGTTACTAAAACATTAAATATGTAAATATCAGTTTTGTAAGTTACTTTTAAAATGTTAACTTCTAATCAAAAATCTAATTTCACACATTTTTATACTTCCATTTTGGTCTCAGCTGCTTCTAAAAACAAACCAAGCACTTAAAAAAACACCCAGTTGTTTTTAGGGCAACAAGTTAATGTTTGTTGGAGTCTGAAAAAAGAACCATTTCAAAACTTTAGTCCATTCCACTGGCACTGCACCGTTACCTAGCAACCCCAGCCAGCCCAGCCCCGTTACCTAGCAACCCAAGGGGAACTCCAGAAAGTGAGCAGCTGGTTTGAAGGCTGTATGCTCTGTTCAATGACTGCTGGAAAAGACAAGTGTTTTGTTGTTGATTTACCATCTAGAAGCCTCTTCCTGCATTCCTGTTGGTTGTTCAGAGCTTGTTTCTGCTTCTCAAAGATTTACTGTTGTATAATTGTGTGTCTGTCGGCAGCCATTTTCACTTGTGAGTGTAAGCGTCGAGTTGGGCGGAGTGGCCAGCAGAAGTTTATTAGGATTTAAAGTGACAAGAGGCCCTGAAACAGCAAAAAAAATAGGCAGAACTGACCAGACTAAAATATCATTACCTAACAATGAACTTGTGTAAAAAAATGTCATTGACACATGTAGCCTAACCTGTTCAAAGAAGCATAATAGAATAGGTTTAAGTCTGACATGTTATTATATAAATGATCTTATTTTCTGTCCTTCTCAGAGTTGAACTGCTGTGAAGGGGACATTCTCCTGTTGCTGGACTCCTCTGGAAGCGTGACCACTTCTGAGTTCTCTAGCTTTTTGACCTTCACCGCCAGCCTCCTCCGCCCGTTTACCTTGGGCCGGGGCCACGTCAGGGTGGCTCTGCTCCTGGTGGGCACCACCCCTCACCTGGAGTTCAACCTGGACGTCCACAGCAGCCAGGAGAGTCTGCTGAGAGCCCTGCAGAGCGTCCACCAGCAGCAGGGAGACACCAACACGAAGGCCGCCGTAGAAGTGGCACAGCAGCTGCTGTCGGCCGCAGACGGGGACGTGCCCAAGGTGCTGCTGTGGCTGACGGACGGAGTCCAGACGGGAGACGTGGAGAAGGCGATGTCTGAGCTGAAGGCTCGGGGAGTTTATGTGTTAATTGTTTATACGGTTCATGGCAACCACCGGGTGTTACAGCGCGTGGCGACGCCTCCGCTGGAGTCACACCTGTACTCTGTGGACATGGAAAGCATCGACATCATCACAGATGAACTGAGAGAGGCCATCATCAGTATGTGTGTGTGTGTGTTTTTAAATGTGTAATTAACTTTAAATGATTAGCCTGGTAAAAAAAAACAGCCCCTCATCAGATGCTATTTGCTCCATATACGGTCTGGGCTCTCAGAGTCGGAGGCGTGGACTCTGTTGATGTTTTAAATTTGACCCGTTATTTGGAAGTGTGGCCACCATGGACTGAATGGCTTCATTCACTTCTTCCCCTGCCATTACTACAAGCAGACTCCAATTACAAAACAATGCAGAAAATAAACATCATCGTTCAAAACTTCCCCTGTTTGCTGATTGAGAAATTCAACTTAATGGGAGAAATTCCAGACCAAGCTGTGAAGAGAGATTAGAATCAAGCAAAATTGTGTAAAAAGGCAAAAGTCAGGCTAATAAATGATGCATATGGTTAGAAAGTACATTCTATTGTCTTCACATCTTTTTTTTTTATCTGTAGAAATCATTCGTGCAGAACGACTGAGCGTGGGTCGCTTGACTTCCCGTAGTGCAGTGCTGCAGTGGCGTCCTGTTCTGACTGATGACAGCGGTCACTATCAGCTGAGCTATAAAGTTGTGGATGATCAACGCTCTGGGAAAACCATAGTTCTCCCTAGCAGCTCCAGCCAGTCAGAGCTGACCCAGCTGCAGCCCGACACGACGTACACGGCTTCCCTCCGGCCCGAGTCCAACCAGCGGCTGCACAGCACACTGTCTGTGCAGTTCACTACGCTTCCTGGTAAAATCACATCTCCGCTTTTTATTATTTACTCTTTTTTTTCTCCTTTATTAATCATAGAAAACACAGACGAGTAATGTGTGTTTTTAATATATATATCAAGTTTTTGCGATGTGAAACATACATGAATTGTGGAATAATAACAATATGTGTGTAGTAGATCAGTGGACAAAGAAAAACGCACATAATGATATCAATAAAACAAAAGAAACAACCAAGCAGCAATGCTACAGACGATTTCGTAAAATCACCATATACGCTTTATAATAAAGGCATGGGTGACACATTAAGAGACAGACTGCATTTGGATCAATCTCATACTGATTAAAATGGCTCAAAAACTGCTGCAAGAGACTGCAGAATTTATTAATGAATTCATGTCTCCAAGTGAAGGATCTCATTAACTTCAGATAACCACATTTTAAAAAGAGACATTTTATCCGATTTCTACAATTTTAACCTTATTCTTTTGGCTATTACCATTCCATCGATACATCGCAGCCATTTGCATAGAGATGCTGTAGTTCATAAATGAAGCAGAATATTGAAATAAAACAATAAACTTATATATTTTTGAAAACCAGTTGAAAATGTCTCATTTATCCTTGTATAGTTTGAGACAAGGGGTCATGAGTAAAGTCTTAAATGCAACTATTTCTGCATCGCTCTCTTTAAAAATGTTTTTCACACTCAATTTATCCCAATTTACACTTTAACTTTAGCATCGAGATGAAACTCTCTGGGTCACTCAAATTAAATAATTGACTTTGAGTCTAATTAAGACAGATTTAGCCTAATCAAGAACTTTTGACCTAATTTATTAAATTAACTGAAATTACAGCGAACATCTTAGCTCTAAATCAAGAGGTTGGTTTAAAATCAGCATGTCTTTCTTCATCATTTCATTTAGATGTTTTAAGTCCAGCAGAGGTCACCTTGTCGGACCCTGGTCCCCGTCAGGTCCGTGTCAGCTGGGCCCCGCTGCAGCCGGACCGAGTGCAGCGATACACTCTGGAGTACGGAGCGATTCCAAGCGGTCGCGTTCACACTGTGATTGTAAGCAACCAGAAGAGCTCTGTGTTTCTGAGGAACCTGGAGCCAGGCACTCGGTACCTGATCACAGTGAGCGCTCTGCACCGCCATGGACAGGAGAGAGCCATGTCTGTGAGAGCCTGCACTCAGGAAGGTTGGTGCTTCAGGACCAGCTCCTGCTTCAATGTCAGTGTCGATTTATTTATATAGCAAACAACAAATGTTGTTTCAAAGAATAAAAATGGGTCTTGATGTAAAAGCAGTACGGACATGAGGAAGACGAATTGCAAAACTCTGGTCACCTCTGACTTTTATCTTAAATCTAGGAATATGTCAGGGTATTTTCACACCTGGTATAGTCTGGTTCAACTCAGGATAATGTTGTAACATTTGTTACATTTTCAGCTGGTGTAGTTCACTGTCACACTGCAGCGTGTCAAATCACACAATTGAAAAAACTGTTCCCCTCCTCGCCTGTGGTGTCGCTGCACCAAGAACCAATAAATGAAACTACACAAAACCCTCCAAAAAATGATATGAGCGTAACTCCCTTCTCCACAAAATGGCAACAAAAATGGAGTGTCGTCAGATTTCAGTGATGGAGGGTTTCTCTTCTGTCGTTAGTAAAATCCACAAGCCATTTCATTGTCCCGCTGATGCAGGACTCTTGCGTTTGTTTTGGTTGCATTTACCCAGCATGCCTTGAGTTATAGTCCGCCTTCTGAATCTGGACTGGTTTCCAATCCGTTCAAACTGTGCCAGAGTTCATGTTAGTTGAACTGAGACAAAGGTTTTTAGGCGGACCAGAGTTTGCCCTGGTTCCAGACGAACAAGGGGGGAGGAATGAACTTTATGGGGGCAAAATGAATCGTAGCTGAACATAGACAACAGCACTGGTAGCCTACAAGCTACTTGTTAACAAGCTTAAGGTGCTGTATTGATATTAGCTAGTCATCTTTTAGCTAACTTTACCTGCATCCAACAGCTTCACTCAACAGTCGGTTAGTTTGGGGGACAAACTGTGAAAGTTCTTTGTGTTTTGCTGGCCCCACAGTTTGAGAACCTCTGCCTTACACTAATCCAACCCAGAGATAATAACAGTGACTCACAGTTAATTATGGATTTTTGTCAAATTTAAAGTGTTTTATTTATTTGTTGAAGCCGTTTCCCTGCATTACAGAAACTGGTGTGTGTTTGTTTTCCTGCAGAAGCTCAGCCCTCCCTGACTGACCTCCGGCTGACCCTCACAGATCGGCTGGAAGGGAATGAGGTTCAAGCATCCTGGCAGACCAACACAGAAGGACTGAAAGGTTACTGGGTCAGCTGGGAAAGAAAAGGTTACCAGAACTCCCAGTCAGAACGCTCCCTCTCCACCGCTTACCTTCCCCCTTCGCCGCCTTCAGTCCGTCTTGCTCACCTCGGTCCGAACAGCCGGGTGTGTGTGTCTCCGGTCTACAGCTCGGGTCGAGGAGATGGGATCTGCTGCACTGCCAAGACAAACGGCGAGTAGATGGCCTGACAGGATCCGTTCATCTAATTTCTGCAATTATATTCATAAAGCATTGGGTTCTTAATGGAGTCTCACTGTCTCTGGAGTATTCCAGTCTGTGTGGGTGAACACTGGGGAGTCAAACCGAGTATCTTACAACACTGCAGATACATCCTAGTCTGTTATCTTATTTCCTGAGGTTCATTTTATTTGTGTACAGAAG
>CAEGAF010081111.1:0-25713 GCA_903067075.1 Micropoecilia bifurca | reverse complement strand
GGACTGTTGCAATATAATAATGTTGAACACTACCACACTACTGCACATTGTATATAGATTGTATTGTATTGTTTTGTATTTCTGGAAATATATATTTACTTATTTATTTTCTATTGCATGCTTGATTTGATTCTACTATCTCATATCTTACCTTGTGTCTGACATCCAGTGTGGGCAGCAAAGTAGAAATTTCATTGTACAGGGAAACGTGTTTCTTACTGTGCATATGACAATAAAGCTTTGAATTGAATTGAATTGAATATTTGTGGACAGAATTATGTGGGACATTTACATCTCAACACGCTGCCCAGCATGTGGCTCTGTCTGTCTATGCTATAAACTTTATGTATGTGTTCCCGGTTGGCTGGAACGTTAGTGGTTAACCAACCAGCACTAACCTCATCATGCAGGTTCAGCCCATTGAGGAGCTTCCACGCTCTCCTCGTAGTCACCCTTCACTCTGGTTTTATATTACTTTATTATTTTTCCTGGTTACATGAATAATCAAACCATATCAAATGCTTTGTACACTTAGAGACTATGCATGCAGCAGCGAACAGATCAGAAAAACTCATCCCATAATGTTGAGCAACCAAAACAGTAGCTCTTCCATTTTGTGTCTGTTGAGTTTTTAATAAGTGACAGAAACTAATGCCACTTTAGCGGGATTAAATTAAATATCCCATTTGTTGCACATTTCTGCATAGTGCAGCAGATTTAACTCATCATGCAGAGCCGGTCCAAGGCTGCATGAGGCCTTGAGCAGAATTTGACTTAGGAGCCCCTCTTGCTGCTAAAATCATCAGCACCTGTAACATCAGTTCCAGTGTTATGTGTTCTTTTGAAAATAAAGTGGTATCTATCTATGGCAGGAAATTGCATGCATTATTATGTCATTTCCATTAAATCAGTATCAAAAGGTCTTGAAACAATATTATCGTATATTGCAATAATTTTTCAGACAATTAATCGTTCAGCAACATTTGTTATCGTGACAGGCCTACCCGTAACATATAATTACCCATTAAGACTTTTACATTTCCTGTCAATATAACATCTTTTAATAGGAAACCACGGTGGACCACCTCTGCACCCCGACCACTGAGATGAGCAAGTTTTCTGGGGGTAACCCTGCCATCTCAGTCCATTCAAACAGAAATGAAAAAAAAAGTATTCAGTTCTGGCAAAAAGAAAGACTACCTTACCTCAATTTAACTGATTCTTATTCAATAGTGTAGCTCATTCAGCTTGTTCTATTCAATCAGATGTTAGGCTAAGAAAATGAAGCAAACTTTACTGTTCTTCCTTTTATCAAACAAGCTCAGCGTGCAGTGATCCAGGCTGATTATAGTTCATATTTAATGACAACATGCCTTGTCCTGTCAAAACATAGAAAAAGACCATATTGCCTGAATTGGCATAATGGAGAAAACATTGCATTAAAATGATGCCAGAAGTGAACCTTTACCAATGAAAGCACACCAGGGAACCTATTCTGTTTGCCTACAAAAATGCAATAACCATTAACCTGCATTAATTTATTTTACTTAGCTGGAATCTAAGCTGACAGTGATGTGTGTTGGATGAGGTTTAATGGTTGGCAAATGGTTTTGATCACTGAACAAAGTTTGCAGCATTTGGATATTGATTTTTTTCCTGATCAGTAGACCCTTGACTATGTTCAGGTTTACATCCCTATGAATTCCCCAACAATTACCTGGATGAATACAGAGTCATGAGGGTGGAAATGTACATTTTCAGCGAGAATACAGAAAATGATGAGAACCCATATTAAGTCTTTTATATATGACTTTGTCAAAGATTCCTTTGGTTTCAAAGGGTGAGGTGACATTTGATGATGATAAGACTTGAACTAATGACCACTGACATTTAAGCATTGACTGTTCATAAGAGTGGGAAGAGTTGGATGGTTCTAAGTGTGCTACCTTCCGCTTGCGTTCAGCCCGTTCCCGGGAACGGCGCCTCTTCTCTCTAGCTTTCTCCAGAGCCTTCAGGTCCGGAGGCTGGTCCATCTCGGACCTGGCCTTCTTAAGTTGAGCTGCAGCGTGAGCCATGGCCTCTCACTGTTCCCACAGAGACAAGACCTTTAGATCACTTTCAGAAGTCTTCTCAGAAACCTCGTATGAATAGCTCCAAGGACCTGCCAGTCCACGGATATCAGCCTCACCTCACCAGGGCAGTTTCCAAGGACAAACTGTCCGGCTTAATCCTCTAACCCAGCAGATCTCCTCACTCAGACACAAAGCGTGACTGTGTGCTGAAAGCCTCCTTCTCTGGTGACTGGGCAACTGCATCTGAGACAAGGTCAGAAAAGGAAGAATGCTGCTCTGGCACACATCACAGAGAGGTAAGCCCAACAACCAATCCAGAAGCTCGGAAGAGACAGAAAGGCAGGGGGAACTCCACCCCTCCCTCCCAGTTCAGTCTGCAGAGAAAGGAGAGGGTGCCATGGAAACGTAGGAAACCTTTGATTTACTCCCTTCTGATCTCTGATCAGGCACGAGTCGGCACAGTATGAAAAATGTTAAGGAGACAGTAGAGGGAGGAGCCAGAGGACAACGGAGTATCAGTGTCTGTCCTTTAGAAAGCTATGTAGGGAGGATCCACTCTGACTGAAGACAGAGGGGATAAGATGTGCTCTGTTATTTCCGAGATCTCCCCTGTTACTAAAAACAATCATGGTATCGTCTGTTTGCTGGCTGCTCTTTAGATCTCACAGCTCCGGAGTAAACACAAAGAAAAATATATCAATCCCTTTACTCTAAAGGCATATTCACACATGTCTGCGGATGTGGAGAAAAGTCACACATTGTTTAAAAGGAAAACAGGATGAAGTGCGGCTGCAAAAAGCATCCAATAGACATGAATGTTTTTCACATCACACTCATTAGGCAGTCCATGTCCATGATGCTAAAACCACCATCAACAAAAGAAATGTGTGATTTGGGTTAACCTGGCTCACTTTAAGATAGCAGTGTAATGCAGTGACACATTTATTGCGAGCAACATTAAATAGTGAAACTGTTTGCAAATGGCCTCTATGAAGCCTAAACCTGCATTGTTATTATTGTTATAACTACCATTACAATGTTAGTATTATACTAATGGGGTACCCTAACCCTATGGCCTTTATGTGTTGCTCTAGCAAGTCATTAATGTTTTTGTGTAGTCATTTACTGCATTTTTGTTGATAGCACCACACTTGTTAGTTTTTATTCAATGCTGCCATCTACTGGTCAGTACAAACATTACAAGATCGTGCAGCCTCACCCGTGGAAGGGGACAATTCTCTTTGCAATACACATTAATTTAACTTATAAGTACCTCTTCAGAGTTTGAAAGAGGCTTCCGTTTTTGGTCTGTACATTATTTCACTTTGTTATTTATCTTTTCAGTGAACCCTCAGAGAAATAATCAATCTATCATTCCTTCTGTTCTTTTATTTATCTGTTCAATCATTTTCTTTGCTTTTCAAAGAGTGTCTGAAGGGACAAGTGTGCCTGGGCATCCTTCCTAGATATGTATGGGGAAATTTTACTGCCCTAAGTCAAGAGCACACGTTTTCAGTTGCAAGCAGCATTTCATCTTTTTGCAGCACTTCTGCTCCCTTTCAAATATTTTCTATGGTCTCTCAAATCTTTGTGTTAGCTCTCAGATTTTCTCCTCATTCTGCACAGAATAGGGTTAAGGTTAATCTACCCTAACCCTCCACTTGTAAACCTCTCTGCTCGCTTGTAAATTCTTTTCTTTTCTGCTCTCTGACGGAACAAAAAATACTTTTGCTTGGCAACCGTCCGATGAGGTTGGGAGCTTTCACTAGGGTGCATTTGTTTCTTTCTAGTGGGTGTGATTTTAACACATGCTCTTTCTGCACTGAAGGAGCATGTGCTACGATGATTAATCAATCTATCTGGATTATTAGGTAGATATTAATAGAAACCCATTGAACTGATAAAAATCAACCACATTTGTTGAAAGCATGTCATGATTCTTTAAAATTTAAATAATCCCCTCTCTGAAAGCTGAAAATTCCAGCAAAGTGGGCGGAGTCAATGGACATAGCCGAGTGGGGGGATGAGCAGAGGGGGTGGAAAGTAGTGATGGTGAGATTAAGCTTTATGAAGCATGGAGGCATTCCATGCTTCATAAACCATGCAGTTCCACCAGATGTTTGCTATTTGATGCTGGCTAGTCTGAAGGAGATGAATGGGGCAGTTGTGGTGCAGGGATCATGCATGTCAGGGAAATCATTACTGTTTAAACTTTACCTTTAATAACATAACAATACATAATTTTTAAAGTGCAATCAGGAAACATCCATCCATTTTCTAACACTCTTTGTCCTTAGTGGGGTCGGGAGGGTTGCTGGTACCTATCTCCAGCGAATGTTTCGGGCAAGAGGCAGGGTTCACCTTGGACAGGTCGCCAGTCTATTTCAGGGCAACACAGAGACAGGATGAACAACGAGCACATACACTCTCAACCCTGGGGGGGGTTAATTTAGAGAGTCATTAACTCTCCAAATTATCCTACGCATGAGTCATGAACCCATGCATGCACAGGGAGAGCGTGCAAACTCCATGCAGAAAGACCCAGGGCCGGGAATCAAACCCAGGACATTCTTGCTGCAAGGCAACAGCTCTACCAACTGTGCCACGTTTCCTGGTGCAGCACATCTGGAAACATATTAAAGCAATATTCTTAAGGTGTTTGCAATTTCTTGGCATACCAATCCTCTCTTGTTTAATTTTAATAATTAATGATGATCAAGGGGTTATGCCATTGTGGTTCCTTAGAATGGTCAAACATGGAGATACAGATTAGACAATAAAGCAAAACTTTCAGGAAGCAAAATACTCCACTTATCTCTAATACAGACTGTGTTCCACCCGTTGCCTAGCAACAAAAGTGTGTTGCCAGCGACAACAGGGGAGAGGTTCTCTGCTGGATAACCTGGTCTCATGGCTTTCATTAACCCTGTACTACAGCCTCTCTTCACTTAATGAGCTCTGTGTGTGTGTGTGTGTGTGCACTTTTTGAAGTGTCTTGCCCAAGGACACAACGACACAGGAGGGTGGAATGGAAATTGAACCAGCAATTCTCCGATTGCAGGGCGAACTCCCACCACCATAACCCTTGTAGTAGTCAGTGGCAATTCTAGCCCTGTTTTAGCAATGCTGAAGCAAAATACGGAGTTGTCCCATATTTGACCATTAAATGTGCGTCCCGTATTGAACCAATATATAATTGTCTGACAGACACGCCCATCATACACACATCAACACTAAGTGTAACAATGATGACCAAAATTAAACAGGAAATATTGAGGTGAGCCAAATTCTCATGGCGGGAACTAAACAGGACCCTTTGAATGCTGCAGACCGACTCTGCCATCACAGTAGCCTAGAGACGGACACTACGCAGCCGCGGTGAGCTGCTATTAAACTGTGTCTTTTTAAAACATCTTCTGCCCGATTCCATGTCCTTAGAAGCACAAATGCTTTTAAAAATACGGACATGAGTGAAACAACGTGCATTATAAGCTGAACAATTTCAATTAGAATGGATACTGTACATTGATCAACAAAAAAAAATGTGTTCGTCGTGGCGCAATGTGCTGCTGTATGATAGACAGAATGGATCAGGAGAGGAACTGCAGATCCATTAGAACCTAACTAATCAGAAATCAACATCTCTTCATCCCTCAATCATCTCCTGAGGCTGATATGGTACAGAACATTTTGCTATGATTAAGTTTCTTATTGTGATTTTAGTAGACTATTGTGGTTTGGTTCTTTGCTTAGGATGTTGAGTTTGAATGACATTTAATAAATAATAGCATTAGCCAAAATAACAAGTGCCCATTTAAAGAACAAATCATACTAATACATTAACATTAAATACACAAATATTTCCTACATTACTTTGATGTGTTTTATTCAGAAATGTTTATATATATAATGAATAATTGTTCAGTGGTCATTTTATGTATTATTTCACTAATATTGTAATAATCTGGTTTACCAGTTTGGATAATCAGACTTCTTATCATTGAAGAAAAACTATGCTAAGCAAAAATACACCAGACCTCCAGCCCAGGGGCAGTTCTAGAAGGGAGCCAAGAGGGGCTCTGAAGAAATTATAAAAAATAAATGTCTTTTTTAAATATTCATGGATTTTATTTTAAAAATGAATTAGAAAATATTGCTGCACTTTTAGCTGCTGTATTGAGATATGATCACGCTTTCCATCTGCTAGATTAAGATCTGCAACCTGAATCACTGGAGACACAATTGGCTCTTTGGTTCACAATATTAAATGATGAAATATTGCTCTGTTTTTGTTTAATTTAAAAAAAAAAACACTGACTACACGGGTCCCTCTAGTAAATTTGGTCTAGAACCAGTCTCCAAAGAAAAAATAAAGACCATTATACAGTTTTTTAACCACCTCTAAGGGGGCAGGCTTGTATCATCAGCACCTTTATTCAGATGGCAATTTGCAATGCTTAGTGAGTTTTTGCAATGGGCAATTTTAAGTGGCAATGCAGTACTTAATTTAGAATTATTTTTATATTTATAAATGGAAACTGTGTACAGCAATGGCTTTATTTATTTGAAAAGTATTTTTGTACTTCAGTACAAAACTGTGTATATGTCCAAAATATTTGGATAAATAATGGGTTAGTCTGATCCTGCTATTTAACCTTGTTACTCTTGTTGCTCTTTTTTGAAATTTGGTTAGTGACTGTTGTGTTGTTTTGTAATTAATTACCCAAACCTCTCTAGAGTCACGTAAATAAGGTAAAACTAAAGAACAGCACACAATGTTAGGCTGTTTCTGTGAATAGAAAGGTGCTTTGTACTATACATGATAGGCCCACTTCATGAACTGTAAACTGAATCGGTGAACAGGAGTGAAGCTTGCGTCACCCACGAAAGCAGGGCCAGCCTTGAAAAAATGCCAGTGGAAAAGCTGGTAAAGCAGGCAGAGTAGAACCGAGCAAGTGGAAAAGGGGCATTTGTGTCAGTGTGTGTGTATGTGTGTGCATGTGTGCATGTGCAAAGCCAAGGGCTCCTCTGCTACAACTGTAATCTTCGAGTCAGGTATTATAATAAAGAGAACAATCCATGGTCCTCATCTCATTTGAGAGAGGACACAATGGACTAATAGAGCTCACCCTCCTGCCCCCCTCCCCCTCTTCATCATTATGCCCTGTCCAATAAAGCCAAATGAGCCAAGCCAGAATTCCCTGGAGGTTGTGATGACATGACATCCACAACCTTCTGTTTCAAGCATTAATCATCTTTACATACTTCTTCATCACAACCCTCTTATTATTGTACTGTTCCATAAGATAGTTAGAAACAATGAAACATTATTGGACTCATGCACATGAATACCTTCACATAGATTAGGAGTGGGCAACTTCAGGCCTCGAGGGCTGGTCTCCTGCAACTTTTGGACGTATCTCTACTTCAACACCCCTGAGTCAAATAATGAGGTAGTTAGCACAACTCTGGAGAACCTGACTGCACTTAGGAGGTGATTAAGCTATTGGATTCAAGTGTGTTGGACCAGGGAGACATCTAAGAGTTGCCAGACACCAGCCCTTGAGGCCCAAGTTTGCCCACCCCTGATGATACAGACTGCCCCTCAGTGGCAGGGTTTGATGATCAAAAGAAGATGAGCTGAAGTAATTTCTCAGCCTTCCTTCTAGTGACGCAGCTCCGTCATGCATCCAATTTCAACAAGTACATGGATAATTTTACTGATGAAACAAAACTTGGGACTTTGACATCCATATAAAAAAACATGATTCATATAGCTTACATCAGATGAGAAAAAAAAACTTTATCTAGTAATGTTCAAAAAATGGTTAAAAATAAAAAAAGATGAAAGTTACAGATAAAATGTTTATGTGGTATTCTATCAGCAGGTTTCCAAAATACAGGGTTTGTGCTCAGCTGAAGTTATGCTATACTGGATGCTGTTTCTTTAAGGCTCTGTCTCCTCCCCTTTTTATATAAAGTAGTTTTTTTTATTCCTGTACTGTAAAATACGTTCAGACCAGATGATAGTTAGGCTGACAATTGCTTTCCTGTGATATTCCGCTCTATCCAAATCTTGCCAACTCGGATTCCTTCTAGTAGATTTACGATCAGCAAACAGAAGGAGTAGTAGTAAACCATGACATTGATTTTCTGCCTGTAGTTTTAGCAATGGCATCAAAGGAAGTGAAGGAAACTGATCAGTCCATGTTAGTCACACTTCCAAATATTGAATTTACATCGCCTTGTTTTGATCAGCACTTTTTTCCCCACAGTGGAGGATGGTTGATTGCAGCACAAGACATTTCAGGTAAGCTTCCTAAAATTCAACTGCACATTACATAACTCATGGACAAACATTAGCGACTGGGTCAATTTTAAAATCTCAACACAGTCCACGCCTCCAGAAAGAAATCGTTTCTCATAAGTTGACAGACCAGAACCTCTGGATGAAGCAAGGCATAGATGTGCATTTTACATGAAATTTATATGTGAAAATTACACATGAAAACCATGTACTACATAAAAACTGCATGTGTTTGTCACACATTTTCACATGTGAATGACGTGTGAAAGACATGAATCACATATAAAAGCATATGTATCTAATAATAATAATAATACATTGTGGTCACCTTACATAATAGTGTGGATTTGGAATGCCTAGTGATAAAAACCTATGGGATTCCAATGTTTTCACATGTGTATCACATATTTTACATATGATAAACATGTACATCTCATGTGTGTCACATGACATCCACGTATTTGTGTGTCACGTTTTGTATCTTTTCACATGTGTATACATGTGCATACATATGTGTACCATAGTGTACACATGGTAAAACACATAATGTTTCTTCACCTTTATTCACATATGAGCTTAAGTGACTAATCTATATGATGCTGGTCCACCTTTGCAGCTAGAACAACTTCAGCCCTTCTGGGAAGGCTGTTCATAAGATTTAGGAGTGTGTTTATTGGGATATTTGATTATTCTTCCAGAAGTGCATTTGTGAGGTCACATACTACTGTTGGATGAGAAGGCCTGGCTCGCTGTCTCTGCTCTAATTAATCTCAAATGTATTTTATCTGGTTGAGATCAGGACTGTGTGCAGTCCAGTCACGTTTATCCACACCAGACTCTGGCATCACGTCTTTATGGGCCTTGCTTTGTGCTCTGGTGCACAGTCATGTTGGAAGAGGAAGGGTCCAGCTCCAAACTGTTCCCACAAAGTTGGGAGCATGAAATTGACCAAAATGTCTTGGTAAGCTGAAGCATTCAGAGTTCCTTTCAGTGGAATTAAGTAGCGTGCTTCCGATTCTTTGCATTGCACCTGGTGACATATGGCTTGAATGCAGCTGCTTGACCATGGGAACCCATTCCATGAAGTTGTCTACACATTGGTCTTGAGCTAATTTGAAGGCGACTGGATGTTTGGAGGTCTGTAGTGATTGACTGCAGAAAGTTGGCAACCTCTGTGGCACCATCCATCTGTTTAAGTGGCCTGAGTTGATGTCTTTCCCAAACACTTCATGTTCTTAAAATAAAACTGACAGTTGACTGAGGAATATTTACGAGCGAGGAAATTTCACAACTGGGTTTCTAGTGTGGACAAGAATTGAGAAAAACTGATATAAATCTATTAAAGACTGATTCAGTCCTTTGATTTTTGGATTGGTAACTCACTCAAGGGTTTTCAAACGCCCTTGCATGAGGTCTGCCTGGCTGAGTGCTCAATATAACTGCTGAAGGACAGGTGGATGACATGAGCCTAATTGTGCTGCAGCGCAGCAGCATGCAGGTGGACCTGAAGAAGAAAACCGAGTAGGCAGATGAGCCAGAATCATAACAGTGGGATCTGTATCAGAATTAGGTTGGTGATTCACTCATTGAGGCTGTGGCTCCCCACGAATGGTTCTCAACCCATTTAGGTACCTCAAAGGATTTGCACTCTCACTCGAGATCAAGAACCACCTTTAGCAACAGGGACCATCTTTTATGGTTGGGATTGAACAACTTCATATCTTTTAAGGTCGACTACAACATGATAAAAGTCAAGTCAAAGTCGACTAGTCGCGGTGATGTCATAGTGGCATAAGTGCAAAATGCTTCACGGCAATTTGGAGGTTTTATCAGCCACATTCACACCAAATATTTGTAAAGAAAAATCCTACTTTCACTAATTCAATTATGCAGATTTAAAAGAACAAGAGACAGATAATTATCCCAGACTTCTTTGTGAACAGGGTAAAATTAAAAACTTATCCTGCAATCACATTCTGTACCTGCAACTGGAATGTCTACTCTTCTGTCAGCTTGACTCTACAACACCTCATAAAGACTACAGTTTCAACCATGATTCAAAGACTTACTTAACTAGCTGCACAGCTAATGGGTTTCTAGGATTTTAATCCAAGGGAAAAAGACAGCTATGAGAGATTAGGGGCTGTAAACCCAGAGGGTACAAAAAGAAATCTGATCTGCCGTTTAAAATTAGAAACCATGAAGTGCCAAGTGCAAACATAGGGCTCAAAGCAAACTACAGAAAATATGCAATCATTCTCAATGAACACAAAAAAGTCACATATTAAATTGGAAAGCATGTTTCTGTCTTATATTTGCTACACTTAAGGGAACAGTTGCAGTGAAGTCTGCCACACAACAAGTCAACTTCATCCATAACAGTGAAAATGTGCTGCTAACCTGTCGGTCAGAGCCTGCCTGGCCTGAAGCTCCCACCACCATGGCTGCGATCATAAATGCTCCCAACCAGGCTCCAACTCCCCCAGGTCAAATATATCCAATGTTTCCAAGCCAACATGGAAGTGTGGCTGCCGCTATTGACATGTGGGTGAGATGGAGAGATGTGTGTTGGTGATGGTTTGGGGGTAGGGGATGGGGTAGGTAGAACAGTATTGCTGGTAGTGTGTGGATTAGTGCGCAACATGCTGGAGGTATTAACACACTGCAGTGGACTTTACACACAAACACACATGTCTATGCACAACCTCTGAGGGGTGTGTGCATTCTTAAAGGGGATTAGGTGGGTAAAAATAGAGAAGACTTTCAACTGACCTAGAATTCAAATATTGAGACAGAGAAACAACAAAGGGAAGAGTGACCATGTAAACACGTTCACAGTTAGCGAGTCAAGGAGGAAATTCAATAGAAATAAATAAATATTTTAGCTCCAGGTTGGAGATCTCTGAGCTATCCGTCTTAAAAAAGTGAAAAGATCAGAATAAATGTTCAGACCTGGTGTAAAGGTTTTGTGTATGTAACTGATTTGACTTTTAAATCATTCGCTTAAATCCACCCAGCTAACTGAAATTAATTACATTCCCTACAGCAAATTTCTTTATCTGAAGCTCATTTTGCTCCATTCAGAGATTACTTCCATCTAGTAAAGATGTTCATGTTTTAAACCACAGCAAGCACAGTGGAGTCTAATTCTCTTCCATATCTCAGGACCAGATTAGTGTTCAGGGAACATGTTAATCAAAACCGCCTATCCTGCATCATGGGATTTATATTGCGTCACACCATCATTTGGAGTGTTATATAGCTAAATAATTTGTCGCTATTAACCGCCATTGACGCTCTGCCTGAACACCCAGTTGGATCCTGCAATGAATTAAGGGATATTGTGGGCTGTGAAGGATCCACCGGACCCATCCTTCAAATCTGGGGAAAAGAAGGACGCAGTGAAGGAGTCTTTAAATTTGGACAGGCCTTGTCGCCACGCTATGACGTAATCAACAATAATCAACAACAATAATAATCTCAGTGATTATTGTTTCAACAAGGTGTTGCGCAATTCTGTGCATTTCGGTTCCATTACCAAAATAACAGAGGAGTTTAAAATTAACTAATCCACCACCGCTGTGTTCAGGGAGCGCTTAACCTAAAATGTTATGTTTTTAACGTAATCACTGGTCGGCTTGTGGAGCACAGGAGGTTCATTCCTGTTCAGTCTGCTGACCGTGGTCTGAAGACACCGGGGAGATATTTCTCCAGGGCCGAAGTGAAGTCCCCCACGCGTCTTGAACATGAATCACTCGGTGGCCCAGAGATGATTGGAGGTTAACTTTTAATAACTCCAGCTCACAGGTGAAAGCTGTACAGACTTTTCTTACAGCCGCTGCTCCGGTCGTCGTCTACACTCACTCCGCCACACACACCGTCTCTCCCTCGCTCCTCAAGCATGCCCGGTTTTTAGTACGCAGCGCCCCCTTTAGACCAGAGGATGACTGACACACATCTCATTCCCCCACACACATCACACACACAACTAACTGAGCTAATCATCTCATACAGTGGAGGCACTTTCTGCAACACATGGCAACGGGTGTGCTTAAATGACAGAGAGAGACGGAGAGTAAAAGGGTGCGAATCGTTTAGAGTTGATCACCTGTTCTGGTTGTATTACCTTTTTTTTTTTTACCTTCGCCTTGATGCGTCGCAGCCGCTGTAATTTCTGAACGTTCAATAAACGATAAATTTGGACTAATCTTGTTCTTTGTGAGTATATGTCATTTACATCAAACATCAAACAGGGTAATCATTAAGAATTTAACCAACAAATGCCTTCTACCGCGATAATTATTTGAAATTAAATTAATTGTCTAATATAAAAAAATAGTTTGGTGCTGTTGGGCTCAGAGTCTGAGAGGCTTGTCCTTTATCAAACAGTTTATTTTTTTGCCTCTTATTTAGTGGAAATATTGATGTTGATTAGATTTTCTCAAAAATTATAACCTTTTTCAACCTTTATAGCTAAAATGTTGAAAATGAGGCTCTAACATTCACAAATGACATTGAAATAAAATCCAGTCCAACATCTGGTTTGAAGTGATTCCTCTGTGTTACGGAGTGAAGCTTCTTTAAACAAGACGGAGGTTTCTATGTCCTTTCTGAACCTTTCCGTTCAGTTTTTATTGAAGAGAAAAACAGCGACAGCTGATAACGACAACAGCTGTTAGTAACCAATGACAACCACAATCAACAAAAGCAAGATAGTGATAAAACAGAACAAGATCCTGTTAAGCATTCTTCAAAATAAAAGACTTTGTCTATTCAAATAAATCATGTCTCGCACTTAAATATATTTCACTTCACCTTTGTAATTATATACTATCATGTTCAATTCAATTAACAATAATCATCATGTAAATTATGCTTAACATATAATTGTAAATCAGTCTCTTATCATGCAAAATATATTGAACAACATAAGTGTAAAAAAGAATCACAACACTCTGGAACCTGTTGGAGGAAAAACATCCCAACTTCAGAAGATGAGCTTTAACTTAACAGAGCTCTGTGGTTCCTCCTGTCTGTATGAGAGTCAAGGTGAGGAGGCGCCATGTTAGGAAGAGAAGTGGAAGCTGCAGGATCTTCAGAACAAACGGGTCATGATGCTGGGCTATTATCCCTCTGTTTGGACACAGGAACAATATCCAGTTTGAAAGCTAAAATTAATGGTTATATGCCAGACATGGAAAACTGGGATGCACGCCACGCCATGATGTTCAGAATTTAGGTCTCATGGCATCTCAAGTCATAGTACCCCCAAAAATTTAAAACTACTTTCACCCCTGAGTGTTAGCCAGTTATGGTAACTCTGAGTCCTCCAGAGATTGAGTTTGTGTTTCCTAGTAGAATTGAAATAACGCTTTCCTGTTGTCTGGGTTCTTTTCAGATGTCTCTGCAACTTCAAGTCTGGCTCTGATTTCGAGTTTTCCTTGTGACGCCGTGGATAAGTATCCATTGGTGCCCAAGACCACTACTGACCTTCCTCTGTTGAAAACCTCCTCAGTGTCTGAGAATCCCAGGTGGCAGTCCGCTCGCTCTCCGTAACGCATACAAGTCTGACTACCTGTCCGCCCTCCACCGCAATAAGTGAGGACTCCACCTCCAGTCCTCACTTATTGTGGCCGCTAACGGGGCTCACTGTCTGGTGGGATCCTCCTCCAAGCCTTTAGCCCAGATCCTCAGCGCCCTAGCCCTGGCTGCGTTGTTTCCCACAAGAGTAAGCATACTACTTTCAAGTGAACTGAAAATTACCACGGTCTCTGAACTCACCCCCGGATCTGTTTTCGTCAGTGTCCTGGCATTCCTGTATGTTTTGACCACCATGAGTTATATGAGTGGTGGTCAAAGTGGGTGGTATATGAGTGGTATAACTTATTTACAAAAAGTTAAATAAGTCACTTTAACTGATTATTCGCATCCTGATTTGTGTTCTGCATGTGGGTTTGTAATATTAAAACAAGCATGACAATTTAAAACAGACACGGGTTTTTACTGGAATTATCCTTTATCCACAAGGAAAATAAGCAGGTATTATTAGCAAGCAAAAGATTAGGAAGGATGGTGTTCTGTGAAAGGGGCAGTCGTTTTCAGATGCTTGCTTGCATGGGTGTGCCAATGGGATTAGTGGGAATAAAAGTGAGGCTGGGCAGCAGGGCACAATGAGTGCACCCACTACAGAGCTGAGCTAACTGGATTAGCCTCGACCATTGCAGGCAGACTGCCATTAAGGCCTCATGGCTTCATGTTTACCAACCCACATGGACTCTGGTGCCAGAAAGGGAAAGTGTAAAAAGAAGACATGGAAGGAGCCATATGACTGAGATGTTAGGATAGAGATGCAGTAGTGGGGATGAGGGATTAAAGGGAATATTAAGTGAAGGGAGTATCTGACTAAAGAGTGAAAGCAAACATGTTATCTCAACCGAAGCAGTCATTGTAGAGTCTGTTACAAAAAGTAACATTAGAATGAAAAGTTGGAGCATAATATTTCCTGTCTGTTGGTCAGTTTGCCTTAACACACAACTTCCTGCAGCAACTCTGGAAGTCCAACCTGCCATAGTAGCTGCTGCTCATCTTCTGTCCTGCATTATTCTGTCTATTTATTACACATCCATTTGGGTGTGGTCAAGAAAAGTGGTGAGCTATGGGAATATCTGATTATCAGAGATAATCTACAATCTACATGGACATGGAGTCATGGTTCTGCTCTAATTCTGACTTCTGGGTTGAGGTCAGGAGTCTGTGCAGACAAGTCAAGTTCTGCCACAAAATGTTCCCACAATGTTGGGAGCATGAAATCATTTAAAAGTTCTAGGCATGCTGAAGCATTAAGAACTAATTGCACTGAGACTAATTGCTGGAACCCAATTTGACTGTAGTTCAACGGGTCTAGTTGAACTACTTTCTGATTCGAGATTTTGCAAGTTCAATTCCAGCTTCCAGTATTACATCAATTCAGTCACTTAACCATTAACTTGTGTTGTAGTCAAACCCACCTAAGTCAGGGGTTCCCAAACTTTGAGACCAAGATCTTCTTTTTCTCTCACCAACTGCCTGAGATCTACCTCATCACACAAAGACATAAAAATTGGAAATTAAACTCTATTGATTTATTTTATATGCGAATATGCATCGGTTATAGCAGAAATAATAAAGTGACAGAAAACCTAACGCAGTTTCTTCCTCGGTGAGATTCTGACACTGGGAGCAGGTTACTGGTTTCTCAGTCAGAAGCTGGTTTCAAACCTGACACCAGACTGATAGGAGGAACCAAAGAGCCCAGTAAAGGTAAAGGAAAATCTTCTGAATTCAGGACATAATTAATTTAATTTCACATAATTATCACGGTAGAATTTGTTAAAACTTAATGACATACAATGTCCTATTTGATGTTTGTTGTGACATATACTCACAAACGAACAAGATAATTAGTCCAAGTTTGTCATTTATTGAATGTTCAAAAACTAGAGCCGCTGTAATGAGCCACAGCAAAGGTAAAACAACCTAAACAAACGATCAACTCAAAACCACTCCTACCTTTTTACTCTTTTCACACCTGTTGCCGTGGCAACCGCCTGCTTCCCCATTCAGGCCAAGCAGCGATTACTTTAAAAACACAACATTCAGTCCGTTACGATATCTGGTTTCCAGACTTGATATTTATTTTTCAATTATTAATAAGCCTCTCATGAACACAGCGATTGTTGAACATTAAGAAAATAAATTTAAAATATGCTAATTGTAAAAACTTAACCATATGTTCAACATTAGATAAAATTAAGTGTTTAAAATAAGAAAATTTACTCCAAATTATATCCATGGTTTAATTAGAATAATCTTTTAAGTAGGACAGTTCTATTGAAACATAAGTTGAATAACTACGTTGAATTAAAATATTATGTAGTTCTCTGTAATTAAAGCACAGCTAGTTTATCTGTGGATTGAGCATGCATTCACAGGGGGTGATGGCTCTGTGTTGAGTTTAACCTTTTGACCACTTTGATAAGATTTAACAGCTGGTGTAAAACAATCTGGTCCTGAAAACAGAGTAGAGTTTCCTCTTGGGACAGAGTCATAAAAAACATCCATCTTCATTAAAAAGAAAATAACACTTCTTTGATCTTAAAAACAGGTTTTTACTGGAACATAGTCAACTAGATTTAAATTACTTAGCTAAGGACAGTCCCCTAATTTGAATACAGCAGAGAAGGGAAACATGCTCTTCCTTTAAAAGTATAGGTGTGATGGCTGCAGTTACAGCCACACAAATGTGGTAACATTCAGTCACCACACACAACAGGTTCACATTCACTTGTATTCTGGTTTCTTTAAATCTACGATTTAATTTACAGAACAACTGGTTTTGTTTAGAAGGCAACAAATCACATTGTATTCTAGAATAAGTGCGCACATTTTAGTTTACATTGTTGTGTTTTGCCTGATTTAACCTTTGTTTGTTTTTTGAGTTTCCTCAGTGCTGCTGCTCCAATCCTTCAGGAGAGCAGAGAGGTGGAGTAAGCCAGCTGAGACTGCAAATTGGTTCATACCACTACTCATCATCCAAAGGGGGGGAAGGGGATTTTTCTGTGTTAGTTTCAGTTTGGTTTTTGTGTATGTTCCCCTTGGTGTTTTGTATGTGGCCTGATCAGCCAGTATTTAGGTTTCCCCTTGTGTCTTTGTTTGTGAGGTCTGTTTGTTTGAGTTAGTCTGAGTTGATGTTTGTTACTTTGACTTCTTTGATGGGCCCAATTTGACCAATTTGACTTCTTTGATGAGCATCCAATTCAATAAATATTGAATTGGATGCTGGTTTGTGATTTTATTGAGTTCTGTCAGTTTCATTAGTTGTTCGTCTAATAAATGTTTATATTTGGACTTGGGAAAACGTTTTGTCTTTGTCTTTATGGTTCAACTGATACAATGACCGCATTAAGGAATCCGGGCAGAAGAGAGAATAAAACGAGTCAAAAGATTTAAATTCTTCCTTATCTGATTAAAATTAAACACAGCTAATTTAAACTCCTGCTCTACTTGTCAGTCAGTCTTTGAGTCGCTTTTTTTAATGAACCGAAACGCACTAAATTATGCAACGCCTTGTTGAAATGATAATTACTGAGATTATTAATTTGAACATGTATCGTTGATTTTTTTTTTAATAATTTTTTTAATGAAGCTACAAATGTTTAGAATCTTAGTGAATATTTTTGTCTTGTCAGAAGACGTAGTGCTGGTCTCGGCGTCCTGACAGCGTTCAGTTTGTCACCTACTGCTGAGATCGACTCAAAACCTTTCCGCGATCAACTGGTCGATCATGATCAACGCATTGGGCACCCCTGTTCTGGACTATGTGCAGCTGTCTCCACAGCTTTGTCAAGATAAGAGACCTGAAAAACATCTTGTGTAAAACACCTGATTTGCAAGTTGTCTTAAAAGACTGTCATGTGTGCAATGCATTATTTGCACTTACCTGTGCTGAAACTTATTACTATGACGACTCATCCTATGCTCTGAAAAGAAAAAAAATACTGAAGGGTTGCAAGCCTCGTTGGAGTTAGCTAGTTGGAGTTGGCTGAACTGCTAAGTCTGACACGCTTCTCCGCTTTTGCAAAAGACAAGTCTTTGTGATCTTTTCAGAACTTATAAACCTAATACCAGTTTTCCCGTAGTCTTTTGAGTTGACTTTCTTTTTTTTCTTCTAAAAAAGTGGAAGTAAACCAAGGTGCAGTATGAGTGAATAAGACAGATCTGATTTTAAGTGGAGCAAGATAGTTTAGAAGGCTATGAAGGTTTTTGTTGTAGTGTGCAATCAATTCATCTGGGAAAGGAAAACGCTCAACATTGGGTAGACTATAAATACAATAAGATAAATTGTCCAGGTTGATGTCCTTAATACTATGAAAGATTATATTGCATGGGAAGTTAGATTTAGAACGAGAAATATTAACTCCAAATGATAGAAACATGATCTGAAAAGAGCAAGGCATCTGCTTTACAGTCAATGGGTAATGTCCCCTGAGCAACAAATTAATTAAAAGGTGTGGGGAAATTAGTGTTTTGCTGGAGTCCAAAATGGTCCAAGCAGAATATGAAGGCTTTGTTAAGAGGAATCTGTTCATTAATTCACATGAATGTTAAAATCCCCAAGAAGTATTATGTTTGGTGAGATTGTAGAAAGATGTGAAAGGAATTCTGCAAGTTCAGTAATAAAATCGGAGTTGGTCCAGAGAGCTGTCATACAGTTGTTTCAAATGAATGACAGACAGGAACACTTTATAGGCTCTACTCTCCACTTCTCACTGTAGATAATCACAAGATAATCGATTATTTTGTGATAATGGTGAGATATCACAAGGTTGAGCAATGTAAACAAATCCTGGAGGAGTAGTGTCATTGTGTGGAGCAAAGTCTTTCAGCAGTCTCTGACTTAAAGTTAGTCAGGGCACAAGATACCCCTTACTCGTGAACAAAGAGACCGAAGTTGGTGGTTTTATTGTGATTGACAAGCGTGTTAGCTGACCGAGTCAGGTGTGCCGACACACTGTGATGTAAAGAAAAGAAAAGGTGTTGGACAATAGAGTGGATAAAGGAGTCACAGCAAATAGAGCAGCGACTCATTTGCTGCACAATGCTATGGAAGAAAGTAGTGTTTTTTCTGGGGGGGGTTTCGTTTATTTTGTTTGTGTGTTTAGATTGTTTTCTGTTTGTTTAAGCTTCAGTTAATTAGTATTTTCTGTTTTAATGTTTACAATTACATTGAGAACAATAAGCACAAAATAATGGCGACAAGTCCAGTTAACTAATTTTAAAACCAGGTATTAATCAATGTTTTACTAGTAACAATTACAATATATCTGTAAAACGTGGCTAGTGTCAGCATCAAGCCCTGACTAAATGAATATCATTATAACCTATTTATGTCATGTTAATGATGAACAACTGAAAAGTTACCGGGTTTATCAACTGCAGCAACTTCGCTCCTACTCCTCTCCTTGTCATTTCTGTGGATATTCTTTGCACAAAATGTTGAATGAACAGTCATGTTTCCACAAATCACCTCCGATGTTCACTGTGCTTTGTCAGCTGTTTGGGATTCTGTGCTTTCTGATTGGCCACATTAGTCAACAGGCTGTTCTCACTTCCAGACGAGAAAACTACACATTACTTCCGCAAACACCGAGCAGTAAAACAGTAAAACAGGGTTTAACTGTTTTTAAATCAGTAAAATCCTGATTTACAGTAATCTCTCTCACACACTTGAGTAGCAACATCTGTTCTTAATATCAGTCTTTAATAAGACCTAACGGCAACATAAAAACAACGTGAATATTGTAGCCTCTGTATTGGTGTAGTAGGTTATGAAGTATAATCACCTTCAAATAGCAAAAATCCCAAAATACTTGAAATTCCATCTAAAAATGCTTATAACTGCCTACCATAATAATTTAAACACCATATTTACCTTAAAATGCATTAATATGCATTAATATGCATTTTAAGGTAAAATACATTTTATTTAAGGTAAATAAAAATGCATATTATTTACCTTAATATGCATTTTAAGGTAAATAAAATGCATTAATATGCATTTTAAGTGGAAACTGTCTTACAGCTACTGCAGGAGCTAGCATCCATGGTCATCCTTATGTCTGCTCTTGGTTGCACAATCAATCAGCACCAAGGAAAATAAATGGCACTCCTGGATTGGTTGATTTCTGAGTGCCACCAATAGTATGTCAAGAGTAACTGTGCCAAAGGATGTCATCTACTGAAGCTGCAATTTCTTTAGAATATTTTAGATGTTCTCAAGAAAAAAAGTTTGTCGCTCAAAACAATCAAACAATATATTTTTCTAGGAGATGCTTTTCAACCCAAAGTAGAAAAAAGAGAAGCATCACTCCCAGAGGTCTCATGTGATGGATTATGACTGTACAGGCTTTGAAACAAACACTGCTAAGTTACAGATGCACACTTTGTGTCCCAACGTAAAGCAGGTAGGGAAGTGAATGCTGTAGGTCACCATAAAGGTGTTTGCGGTGAGCCTATAAGCATGGGGGAGGCGAGTATATAAATAATTCATTCATTGATCTTGAATGCTCCCTGCTGCCAAAAGCTTTGCCTCTGCTTTCACCAACAATTTAATTTTTAGTTTCAGCAGTACTGTCTTGCTTACCTGTCTCAGCCAGAGGCCTTGCTTTCCCTCAACCTAAGAGTCATGCAAAAAGATATTCAGAGAAAACTGACTTCTTCTTCTGATTTGTCACACCATAGAACTGTCTCTGAGCTCCAGCAACTTTTATGTCAGGATAAATTAGCTAATTCAGTCATCACATAAGTCTCCATTAGGTGTATGCAAACTTCTGTTTTCAATCTCTGCACTTTTAGAAACAAAATTATTTTCAGAACAATAAAAAAAACAACACCAAGAGTTCTCTGATTAGAAATTAAGGAATCAAAACAGCTAACAACTTTATAACCGGTGGTGACAAGAGTCACAATGAGTTTGATTCAAGCATCCAGTCCATGATGGAAACATAGCTACTGCCTTTCTAAATCAAAGTTGTTTATGCTCATGTTGAAGTATCACATTAAGAAACGACAAAATTCAAAACAACTTCCTAAACTTTGCTAAAAAAGTTTTACACGGGGGGCGCTGTGGAGCCGCGAACAAAGATGGCAGCTTAAAGTGGATTCTCCGTGTGACCTTCACCAAAACTTCGAAAAAACCCAGGATTAGAAACGTAATTTGGATCCGAAAATGTCAAAATCGACCACTCTTAAGGATTGTGACAGTTTCAAATGAAAACGCGGTTCCCAAAAACCAGTTAAAAGTGACATTTCGGTAGCAGATCAAGACAAAGAGAGGGCCGCTAGCATTGATAGCATGTGTGACCTTAACATGGTGCTAGCTGTACTTCGGTCGTTGCATTCAGAGTTCGGTGGATTTCAACCATATGGGTGAAATGACTAAGTCCATCGCCTCTTTGGAGAAAAACATAGCAGAGGTGAAGCAAAATGTGGCTGCTAATGCTACTAGACTGGAGGAAGCTGAAAACAGAATCGTGTCAGCGGAGGAACTCTTAGAAACTAGTACGGCTAATCTTGCCAAAGCTCTGAAGCGAATATCCTACTTGGAAACTAGACCGACGACCTGGAGAACCGAGGCCGAAGGAAGAACCTGCGCCTTTTTGGGCTCCAGGAGAGTGCTGAGGGTCAGCGGCCTTTGCTGGAGTTTATACAGGAGATGCTGCCGCGCTGGCTGGAGACCGACAGATCCTTCACCATTGAGAGGCCCACCGCACCCTGGCACCTCCAAAACCGAACCAGCACTGAGCCGTCCGTCCTCATCCGTTTCCTGAATTTCCAGGATTGGGAATTTGTTTTCCGCTCTACAAAACAATGCAACATTGAATGCGATGGGAATAAACTTTTTTCGTTCAGGATCTTTTAACAGAAACCATCCAACAGTGAGCTGAGTTTGACAACACCAGCAAAGCTTTTGCTGAAAAAGGAATGTTCCGCAGGTTTCAATACAATCCAAGCAAAATGAGGATCCTCCACAAGGGGAAGATACAGCTGTTTTCATCTCCTGAGGAAGCTGGGCTTTCCTCCGCACACACACTGGATAGGACTGACTGTACTGGTGAGCGGTTCAATTCCTGAAACACAGAATTAGCTGCTTATAACTGTTTTTCTCTACCTCAGCTGACATAATATCCAGTTAATCTTTGATATATGTATAAGTCATAAGCAGCTATGGAGTGACTTTGTTTTTTTTTTCCTATGCAGGATAGTTCAAAATGTTCGTATAACACTTTTAACAAATACGTTTGTACTTGCCGGCTGTGTAGGTCATATTAATACAAAATATTTTTGGTTAAACGTCTCTCAGAAGAGGGAATTTATGGCTAATTATGGGTTTGCTGTATTAATGTTTTACTATGGTGTATGGTTCACAGGCACCACTGTTGCTTTTGAAGTGGGTTTCATAGTTTGGCTACTCCTCTAATTTGTGGATTAGCATAAACCCCAATTTATTAATCTGAGTAAGGGAGGGGGAACTTTAAGGGCTATGTGTCATTTTCAGGGTCTTATTTTCTTATTTACTTACTAATTTTATTTTACTCAAATCTCTGTGGATTTTACGTTAACTCAGCATCATCTATTGTCATTAATATCCCAGAAAAAAACAAACAAAGTATGGAACAAGTTGATACGCTTACATAAAAATTACAAGCTGGAATCTGAGGGGATTTAGGAAACAAACTAAACTGAAACAGGTTATAAACAGAATTAAGCAAATTAAATCTAAGATCATCTTTCTTCAAGAAACACATTTAACTGATTGTGAGATAAAGTTTGTAAAAAATAGATGGCCGGGCCAAGTGATACATGCGTCATATAATAATAATGCAAGAGGGGTAATTATTTTGATGCAGGATTCAAAGATTCAGCTGGTAGGTATGTAATTGTTCAGGGTAACATTTTCTCATTTACTTTAAATTTAGTGAGTTTATATGGCCCAAGTGAAAATAAGCCAACATTTTTTGAAGATCTGTTTCTTACTACAGTATATCTACTCTTCAAGGATTGTATGTAATTGGAGGAGATTTTAATTGCACTTTAAACCCAAATATTGACCGATCAATTGGCTCAGATGTTTATAAAACTCAAACTAGAAAATTAATAAATCAATATATATTGGATATCAATTTGGTGGAAGTGTGGAGAGAACAAAATCCTGATAAAATAGAATTCTCTTGTCACTCGAGTATGCATAAATCCCGCTCAGGTATAGATTATTTTCTTTTTTCAAGAGAACTTTTATCAAGGGTCAAACAATGTCAGTATGACAGTATAGTGATCAGTGATCATGCAGCTATCTCACTGAATATTCACATTGAAATTTTGTGCATAATCCACCACCTTGGCGGTTTCAAGCAAAATGGCTACTGGATCAAAACTTTGTCAAATTGATGGGGGAGAAGATAGATACTTATTTTTGAATGAAATACGGATCAGACTTGCACCTCAGTGAGATGGGAAGGATTCAAAGCGTATATCCGAGGTGAAATTCTTGGTTATACAAGTACAAGAAACAAACATTAGAAGAAACAAATGGAAATTTTGTATAAACAAATCAAATTTTTGGAATTAGACTTAAATGCAGAAGACGACCAAATAAAGCAGAGTGAATTGTTACGTTTGAGAACTGAATATAATAAATTATCTTATGAGGCAGCAACAAAAAGTTTAATGTGGTTAAAACAAGCTTATTGTGACCAAGGAGAGAAAGCTGGTAAACTATTGGCGTGGAGAATTAAGAAAATACAAAGTGAAAGAGCAATTAATAGTATAAAGACCCCTTCTGGCAGGGTAACAGTAGATCCATCTGAGATCAACAATAGCTTTAGGCAATTCTATGTGAAACTATATAAATCGGAGTGCTGCCACGCCTCGGAAGAACAAGATATATTCTTAGACCAACTTCAGTTTCAGACACTCGCAGAGGAGACAAGAAAGGAATTGGATGCAAATTTGACGATTGAAGAAATTTCACAGGCCATACAAAGTATCAATAGTGGTAAAGTTCCTGGGCCAGACGGCTTCCCCATTGAATTCTACAAAACGTTCAAAGAAAAACCTGTAGTCCCACTCATCAATATGTATGAAGAAGCATTTAGAAGTGAAGTTCTCCCACCTACTCTGAGACAAGCAATGATCATACTGATGTTAAAGCCTGGTAAACCTCCTGAGGAGTGCTCTTCATTTAGACCAATCAGTCTGATGGGGGTGGACACTAAAATACTCTGCAAAGCCTTAGCAAAAAGATTAGACCCCTTTATCTTGCATTTAGTTCATAACAATCAAAATGTCTTTCTAACAAAACGTCAAGGGTTTCACAACATAAGAAGAGTCCTAAATATAATTCATGAGAAATTTGACGCTAAAGATACAGCTTTATCACTTGATGCTTGTCAGGCCTTTGATAGAATTGAATGGTCATATCTATTTAACGTTCTTCCGAGATATGGATTTGGCCGCAATTTCTTCAAATGGGTTAAGCTTTTGTATACAATTCCCGAAGCCAGTGTTTGGACAAACAACTTGGCCTTCAAACCTTTTACATTAGAACGTTCCACCCACCAGGGCTGCCCATTCAGGGTTTCCCCCAGTATATTATAAGCCTGGCGGCCCATCATGCTTTACTAGCCTCGCCACCAGGCTAAGCGTTACTTGTTTACCTTTCTAGGGGCTTGCAGCCCCGTTAAAGCCGGGCTGCAAGCGTCTCTTTTGTCATAGCATCTCACTAGCAGGGCAGATTTATTCCTAAAGGATAGGTTTATAATAAATAGGTTTATAGTTTATGCATTTAAACCCAACAGCGCACGGACCAATCACAGCTGGCGCCTCTGCGCTTTGCCTCGCGCTGCCACTGCTTTACCTCAGCAGGATCGGGCGCGTCTCCTTTCACTCAAACTGGACACAGGCTGACCTGTATGGATATTTATATAAACCTACTGTGAAGAATCATGATCCTTTGAAGAACTCTGGGTAAGAGTTTAAAACCCGCCGAGTTAGCTCTGGTTGCGCTGCTCTATGTGAACCGCAGGAATAACTTGTAGTGAATTCAGAGGTCGCGTTGTGAAGTGATGAGAATGATTTATCTTTGTGAACGAACAATTATATGGAACATCTACATCTCAACACGCTGCCCAGCATGTGGCTCTGTGTCTGTCTTCCCTGTAAAGTTCATGTCTATGGTCCCGGTTGGCCAGAACGTTTATGGATAACAAGCAGCGCTGACCTCATCATGCAGGTTCAACCCGTTCTGTAACGCATCGTGCTGATTTTATATTATTTTATTATTATTTTCAGTATTATTTTTTGCATCAAACCATTTGAAATGCGTTGTCTACTTAGAGTTAATGAGCGAGATCTGAGAAACTCGTCCCATAAACTCAACCAACCAGAATAGTTTCTGTGACGATTATTAAAAACTCAAGAGACACGAAATAAAAGAGCTACTAAAGCCACATTAGCAGCATTGAATTAAATCTCCCGTTTGTTGATCATCTCTGCGTAGTGCAGCAGATTACAGGGCCGGTTCAAGGCTGGATGAGGCCTGTAGCAGAATCTGATTTACTGGCCCCTTTTGTTCCTAAAAATATCATCACCTCTAACAGCTTATGTGTTTGAATTAGTGAAATATTTGAGAAGGGAGTAGTTTAATTGGCCTCAAAAGGTATTTGTAAATTCAAAGATTAAACTCCCAGCATCAGATTGTTGCTATGGTAACAAAACAATCTAACTATGAATATTGTT
>CAEGAF010081105.1:0-33428 GCA_903067075.1 Micropoecilia bifurca | reverse complement strand
CCCCCCCCCCCCCCCCCCCCCCCCCCCCCCCCCCCCCCCCCCCCCCCCCCCCCCCCCCCCCCCCCCCCCCCCGCTGTCAGCTGTGCTTCTTCATGCATAAACGTGCGTTATAGTTTTCGTAGCAGCTTGCCTGACCTTTATGGAAGGGCTGCCACGTATACACCCTCTCCCAGTGATTTTTTTCATTCAGTGATCTTCATGCTGCAGCGTTAAATGATAAAGGTGTGGCAAATGTTCACTTCTATTAGCAAAGATACCGCTGGAGGAAACCTCTGCGCACATGCAGAGACCACAGAGAGACACACTCACATTCCTGCTTGCAATTACAGAGGATAAATGCTTACACATTCCTTAAAAAAACACACAATACAGACACATGTTTGCCTCCATACAGACATGTGTGCATGTATGCCATGGTGCCATAGGTAAGGTCAGACCTACTTTGACAGTGCGGTTGTCAGCCTTGCAGGCATGTTTTTAGGAAAGCGGTTCCCCCCTCGCTCTTTAACATATGCTGGGTAGCAGCCACATACACACTGCAGCATATGCTGGCAAGCTTCTGTCAGTGCACTTTAACAGTGCCTTGGGGAGACTAAAGGTCAGACACACACACATGAACACACACACACACACTCCTTCTGGCTGCTGCTCTGTCTGGGATATTTGTGAATAGCAGCCCTTTCAACATTAGCACCATCGGAACATATCATGGGCTTTACACACATGCACGCACAAGCACACAGATGTAAACAAACAGTAATGAAGCATGCGCGAGTTTTCTGCAGCTTTAGCTCAGCGCATCAGAGAAAGGAGCGGCTGTCAGGATTCGCCATAATTGCACACTGAACGATTTATTCTCTGTGTAATCAGAATGGGAGAACAATCTTGATGTTTTATGACTATCTCAGATATAAATACGCTCGTTACCACAAATGTGCATGTTATCCATCTCTCCTGATGGCTGGTCTGCCTTCTGTTTGTTTCCCAGAGAGGTTCCAAGTGGTCGTTAGAGGCAATGGTTTCCTCCATGCAAGAAACATCAACCAGGTCCTCTGCAGCTTCAAACTCAATGATACGCATAGTATGGGTGAGTTCTGCACACGTGGACATTCATTCAAGCAGATTTATACTTTCATACAGGGCAAAAAGGACCTTTAAAAGTTTTTCTACGTGGTTGCATATGGAAGGATGTGTTTGTGCAGCCAGCGGAGCAGGACGGTGTAGTGACAAATAAAAATAGTTAAGTTTATGCAGTGCCCTGGAAAAGTATTCACCCTCTTTGAGCTTTAAATGGCACACAGCACCCTTTAGTTTGATAGCCCTGAAAAACAAGGAAAACAACTGGAAAGTGGGATGAAATGTACTCAATAAACATGACTTCATAAAGGTATGGTAAAAAGGAAATCATTTTGGAATGAATAACTATACATTCTGGCTTACATGCAGAGAAAAAAATGACACTGCATATTACCCTGATCACTTCATTCCAAAGGTGAAACATGACGGTGCCATTCATTTATTCAGCAGGGAGAAGGAGATTGGTCAGAATGGATGAGAAGATGGACAGAGCACACTAGACTTGTATTTTTAGACAGAAAGCTTTAGCTTTCAGAAGTCACATTTAGCTCAATTAAATCATCAACTAAATATGATCTATGTTAGTAAATCTATTGTCAGATTGTACCAGTTGTTTCCAAAGCCATTAACTGCAAAGGCTGTTATTTCTTTTAAGAACAACACAGTGTTTAATGCTCTCACAGTGAACAACATAGACATATTGGGGCACTACTTGTTTACTAGCCTGAATAAAGAATTTCCAAAGGTTTTGGCAAAAGTCTGATGCAATGATTTTACAGAGAAAACCCTTAGAAGTGCTGGTACCAAAGCTTTTATTGTTCTTTATTCAAATCTGGAACAATATAAGGCTTTGACATGTTTTGCATTTCACAAGAAAGAAACATTACTGAGTGGTTTTGCTTTCTTTTTTTTTCTTTCCTCTGAAGATGAAAGACCCACTGGAATAGAGGACACGTTCCTGCTTTGTCCTGCTCCTATCATAGAGGAGGTGGGGAGGTAAGCTCTCTTTCTGTGGTCCTGTTATTTACCAGCTGCACCGCAAGTTTTGTGTGGACTCAGAAGACTTTTGTCCTTGAAGAAATTAGGACCAAAGTCGCCGAGTGTCTGATGATCAATCAATGTTTGTCACCGCTAACGAAGCCAGACACCAATCACAAGGGGACGGCAGGAGTAAAGCCCAGGAACACGAGTTAATGAGAGCCTGCTTGAGAGAATCGCGCGGATGTGTTTGTAGGTTTGATGCATTTAATCTCAGAGTGACAAAGTGTGAGCGAAGACAGCAGGCAGTGGAAAAGTTCCCTCTGAGGGCTCCCAGCTTTGCTCCCAGTAATTCATCACAGCATTATCTTTCGGGGGAGACGGAGCGTTGCTTTTGGCGGAGCTCAGGCCCGGCAGCCGCAGCCTTCCCTTCACGGCTGCCCGCAGTCTGGTACATAATTATACATTTGGGCCTGCAGCTTCAGACACCTCCTAGTCATCCTCTGTCTTGTTTCTGTCACTCAGATGTCTATCACAGTTTGAGTTTGTCCCCAGCGAAAAATGATAGGGAAATTATTCTCCTGGGCCGGAGAAAGTCATTTTTATTTGCACATTGTTCTGTTAAATTTACAAATCTGTAGCAGTAAAGGTTTTGTTTTTTACCTTTCATTTAGACTGGAAAAAAACTCAAGCAGACATTTAGGGTGTTTTATATGATTGAAGACATTTGTGCCACATGGAGCTGCTTTCTTTGAGACCAGAGCAGAACATCATTATATACTGCAGTGAGGCCTTAAGGAAACAAAGGGCCCATCACAGCAGAGTCAGCAGAGCTTAGCTGCCTGAGAGCTGCTAAAGAGGATGTCAGCTGTGACTGGCCAAAGGGCCCAGAGAGATGGCCAACATCTGGCTGATGAGTTTGAGACGTAGACACATCATCAAGCGAGCAGGAAGCTGCACTGACGATTCGAAAACATTTTTCTTACCTACAGTTAATTTAAAAAAAAAAACATTTTTTTTTTTGGATTTAATTAAAACATTTATTTGTATTTACACAAATCCGTGTTTATCTAAATCTTCAGTGTGCATTTTTAAAGCCCAAATTCAGTTGTGTGTTTTTGCGCTTTTTGCTCCAAAAAAAATTACTTATCATGTCTGTTTGTATGGCACATTTCAGCAGCAAGGCAATTCAGTGTGCTTTACGTGATAAAACATGACGCAATATAAAAGAAAGAATGAAGTGTGACAGTACGGAGGCAAAACAAAGAAAAGGAATGAAAAGTTACAATCCAGACTAAAATTATTTTATGCCCCAGTTGTTGTTCATCAGAGGCAACTCTGAACAAATGGGTTTTTAGCCTTGACATAAACCACCATCAGCTGTTGCTGATTCCTTGTGCAAACGCAGCTCAATATCCCTTCAACAGGCAAAGCTACCGGTAATGAATCTAGCAGGAGAGATCAGCACTCCTTACCATGCCTTCCAGGAAGGGACCCAAATTAATACATCAGCACCAATTTGTCACTCCACTGGAAAACCAGTCATGTTGTGTAAAAGAAAACATTTCCTGGCATAAATCTCTGGATAGTGCCAACATTACCATTCAAACCACATTTTATTGTGCTATACTAATAAAAAAAATGTTTTAATAACAGAGGTTTAAAGTCACCCTTCTGTGCAGTCGTTTTAAAACCACCCGCTAATGTCTTTATACTTTTGCTTCCAATTTTTTGTTGGAACATCGCCAGATACCAAAGCTGATGCGGTGCATATCTTCTCATGAGACAACGTTAATATTTTTGTACATGTTGCTGAATAAGTAAACAAACACAAAACCTGTGTGGGTTGGACTTTCTCTCTTTTATTGAGGCCCTTGGGTAGCGGTTCTTCAGGCTCTCTGCTAAACCTGAGCAAAGCAATGTAGTTCGCAAACTTTTTAAAGCATGTGAAAACTAAGGTTTTGAAGTGGCTCTTGTCTTAGTAGCATTGTCGCATGTAATGAAGTCACTGAGGTCGCTGTCAGATAAATCTGTTTTGACTGGGAACCTTCCGGACGCAGACCCTCCACCCCCAACCTTCACCATGCTCCTCCTGCGCAATGTGCCCACACAAACTCACACAGGGCAAAAAGTGTATACAGTGGGCGCATTGATGATTGATAGGGACTGAGATCTCTCTGTCAGAGTGGAGCTGATAGCATCATGTCTCCTGCCTGCCTGAAAGGAAAGCCTACCATGTGATGGGGAGGCCAGCCAGAAAACAGAGGGAATAATTAGACTGAAAGATTAGTGGCACCTGCACCTCCAGATCCATCCTCCCTAGTCAATGTCTCCGTGAACTGCAGACCGCAGTCACCCACTGCAGAAGTGTACATGGGTTCTCTTAAAGGAGGATCAAGAATGAGAGAAGATTTTTTTTCCCTACCATCCCCCACGTTCTGTTTCCTCTCTTCTTCCCACCCGCCACCCTGCAGTGACCTCCGTGTTGTCAACCCCTCCTCAGATTTTAACCTAAAGCTCAATGCCTGCTGTTGTTTCTGCCTCCCATAAGAACATGTAGCTCTTTTATGCTCAGGTCCAACAGTTTGCTTCTTTGGTTTGTCATTAAAACCGTAATAACTATACAGCGCCTTACCAAAGTATTCCTGACTTTTTCACGTTTTGTCATCTTACAAAACCGCAGAATATTCTGTTGAGACCTGCTGCGATAGACTAATGCAAGATGTGTGAGGAAAATAATGAGCAAATAAGATCTGGAAAGTGTGGCGTGCAATGGTATTTCAACCCTCTACACTGACACTCCTGAATAAGAGAGAGGATTCTGTAGTTTTCCACTAGCAATGTAGGGGGAAAACATGCGGAAGAAGATGTTCAGGTCCTATCAGGCCTAAGTTAAAGTCTGTGGCTAGTGTGCAAACCCTGATCACACCCTCACCTGGAGCTGAATTAAGATGTCCGCCATGCAAGCTTCTGTTTGTGAAAAATAATTTTAAAAAACCATTTACTTCTGTCTTGCTAACTGCGCACAAGTTTGCATGAGCGCGTCACATACAGTCTCAATGATTACAATAAAAGTTGTGGTTTCTAACTCATAAAACGTGGAAAAAATCAGAGGGGTGTATAAATACATTTGTAAAGCTGTGTAAATGTCCAATCTCCTCTTCACATCTATAACCCTGAATGGGTTTAGATTTTAAACTGCTTGTTTTTCCCTGGTCTCCTGTCCCCACCCTGCCTATCTCGATGCAGCGGTAGATTCTGGAGAGTAAGAAGAAAGTTTATCCTTCAGCGGTTTCCACATTAGAGCTTTGGGTCTAGTCCAAAGTGGAGATTCTTTTTGTGGGTGGAGAGCTCTTTGACCTCCCCATTTGCTTTAGCTGAGAGTTTTGTCAGCATATTTGTGTGCTTAAAATGGCAGTAAGCACAACTCCATTAGATAGAGGAATGCGTTTGACACCCCAGGCGAGCCTCGACAGCCATAAATGTGTTAACACATGCCGACATCTTTGAGTGTTTTCAGACGAGATGATCAGAGATTTTTTTTTTTCTGCTCTGTTTTGTTTGCTCAGGGAGATCTACCTGCAGGTGAGCATGAACGAAGGCCTCTCCTACATCACCAGCTCTGTTCATATCACAACTACTGAATGTGTGAGTAGAGCATGCATGGAAGCGCAACACATGTTCTTATCTGTCTTTGGCATTCTGCCTTAGTTAAACAATTTTTCTTCCAAGTTATTTTTCTCCTGCTTCTCTTATCTTTCCCTCTTTCCTCTGTTGTTTGTCATCAGAGGGGGCAGTGAGTACTTTTCATTTCCTCCCTCTTTTATTTTTTTTGGTTTTACAAATAGTTGCATGTAAGCTGAGTTTAATCATCTTGCATTCCTCCCGCGTCTTTGTGTAGTTTGACGGCACCATCGTGCTGATTTCACTGCTGGTTGTGTTCCTGCTCTTGGCTCTGCTGCTGATGTGGTGGTTCTGGCCTCTCTGCTGCACTGTGGTAAGTGTGAGCGTTTCAGAAAGTTCATCTCTCCGAATATTCCCGATCGGTATTTCTGAGAGCATTTTAGGCCAGTTACACCCAGTCTAACTCATATTTATGCGTCATTTTGCTTCAGGTAATCAAAGAACCGCCACCTCCTCCGCCTCCTGAGCCAGTAAGTCAGCGCCTTCAACAGCCAGAAAATAATTGTTTTGTTTTGCTGACGCTTTCTAAAGTATGCAGAAAATAAGTTGCGGTCTTTGAACAGAGCCCTGGAAAATAATCACATCTCTTCAGCTTTCGCACATTTCACAAGACCATCTTTAAGATATTTCTTTCAGTTTAATGTGGCAGACCAACACAAAATACACATCTTTATGAACTGGAAAGAAAACAATAAAAATCTGAAATATGTATTAATCCTAGCCTCCTTTACACTGACACCCGGAATAGTGAATCCATAAGAAATCACCTAAGCAGTAAACAGAGTCTCAATATACTGCTTTGTATTGGTTACTACATAAAATCACAGTTAAATACACACATTAGACAAAATATTAACAAAAATGAAAGAAGTATAAATACTTGTGCTGTTAATGATTCAACCTTAGTACAAAGCTAAATGACATAAGCATCACAATGACGTTTTCTGTCAAAGGAATCAGATGAGGATGATGGGATGCCCAGGAAGAAGTGGCCCACGGTGGACGCTTCATACTATGGAGGAAGAGGAGTTGGTGGCATCAAGCGTATGGAGGTAAAACTCAGACTCAACGCTTTGATTTTGTTTTTTAAACTAAAAACAGTATTATGCACGGAGTATTTGAGTTGTTTTTCCTTATAAATTGAAGGTACGATGGGGAGAAAAAGGGTCGACCGAGGAAGGCGCCAAGCTGGACAAACCTAAAAACGCCATCGTAAAGATGCCGGATCAGGAATTTGAGCCTTATGAACCCAAGCCTAGAAAACCTCCACGCCGCCCCCCGCAGCAGAAGAAGTGGTACTCACCCATTAAGGTCAGTGTGTTGCAGCGACAGACATAGTTCATTTTTAGATTATCTTTTTCCCCATCTACCTGGTAACTTTTTTTTTTACTTTCCAGGGGAAGCTAGATGCTCTGTGGGCTCTGTTCAGAAGAGGTTATGACCAAGTATCTCTAATGAGACCTCAGCCTGGAGATCAGGTGAGCCCACTTCTTAAAGTCAGCTTAGCACACAGAGCTGTACACTAAACTGTAATTTAACAATTGGTGTAATCTAGAGGCTCATTCTTTTGGTAACAACTATCCAGGAGTCTTTTAATAGTAAGTTACATGGTACAGACTGTTTTTTTTTTTTGTTTTGTTGCTCAGCTGTGAATAACAGACCATGCGTTGTCTCTCATTTAACAACTGTTTCTAGTTACATGTAGAGGTCAGCTCAGATTTCCCCTCCCCCCACTCCTTAGATTCACACTCAGTCTTAGACTCGATACCATTCGTCTGGTCAAAGCTGTGATTGTTCACACACAAGGACTTTGGTTGTTTTCTGTGCTTTCCCCTGAAATTCCCTCCAAATACTAAGGTTTCAGTCAAGGTTTAAAAAAAAGAACAGGTTCCCACCTTGTGTTTGGAGGAAAACTAAGACCCCAAATACTCTTTTCTCAATATTAAGCGTGGTAGGGGTGTTTACTTCAGCAGCACTGCGAGAGAGGTAATGGAAAAATATGGAAAACGCAGAATGAAATCCTGAAGAAGCCAGTTAGAGACTACAAACGACCTGAGCCTGGGGAACATACCACAAGAGCTACAGAGCAACAAGTTAGACTAAAACATATCCAGGTGTTAGAATGGCCTTCCTAGTCGGTGGTGAAATTTGATAATTGAGGTTCAGAAATACTCTTCTTGCAGTCAGATTGATCTTAAGCTGTTTTGTAAAAGAAGAATGGGCATAAACTGACAAAACTGACATGTACACAGCTCAATAAATGACACAGAAATTTATGATTATGTCCAAAAATGTAAAAAAAATTCATTATTCCTAAAAGACAAAAAAATTCATAGTGCACGAAACAGAATTTACTTTTTTAAATGCTGTCTCTTGTACTTATGAGTCTTAAATTGTGTCATCTCTATCATTCCTCCAAGTGTCAGAGGGAAGAATGAGCAAAGTGCTCTCTGTTTTCCAACCTTGACCCCATGAAGGGCATCCCATAACCCTGGAGTCATGTTTTCACCATCATACTGGTCGTCATGGCGAAACATCTGCACCGTCGTAAATGGAGTCATTGTCGGTTCACATATCACTTATTGATTTATGCTTTTGAATGGCATGATTCATCTTTACCCTGTCTCAGTGTGTCAGTGTGTGTCTGCTGTATGCGAAGTCTGTAACATTGGTTCTTCTATCTCTTCTGCCTGTGCTGGACTTCTCTCTTTTTCTTCTTCTTTTTTTTTTTACATGACAGAACAAAAAGTGTCTGTCAGCGTCGAAGTTTCTGGAGTCTTTGTCAGTCACTTTCTATGGGAGTGTGGTTCACAGAGCCATTCAGCAAGGACCCAGTTTCCTTCACGCGCCATTAAGTGGGGAAAATGAAAAGCTGGACAGAAATAAAATGGATGCAGAAAGCCCACTTTTGTTCCAAGGGAGATAGTTGTGCAGAACTGGTGCAGGACATGGTGCATTAAAGTTGATCTAAAATCCGAGATTGAATGTGAGTGAATGTCGAATGTCTCTCCAGAAGATTGATGGCTCAAAAAAGACAGCAAAGTTTATCTGTGCGGTTTGTTAAACCGCAGCTGAGAAGGAATCTGTTTTGCTTCCTCCACTCATTACTGATCACTGTTGTCTGTGTAGGGCCATCAGAGGACTGCCAGTTTCTGCCACGCTTCCTGTTTGTACTACTTCATTTTTTTTCACTAATGAATGTGCGTGGGTGTGTGTGTGTGTGCATGCGAGTGTGTGTTTGTGTTAGTTTTCCTGTTAGTCACATAAACAGACAGGGAGCTAAAAGACCACGAGGCATATATTGACAGAGGGCATTGCCTTCTTTTGTCCCCGGAGCTGATGGCCATCGAAGTCTTCATCGCCCCCTTACTTTTTCCACTTACAAAAAATTCTTCAGACAAAATCAGAATTATCCTGAGTATTTTTTAACCATAGATTTCAATAATTAAGTGATAGAGGCATGATATTCAAGAAACCCATTATTCAAAACATCACAGATTAAAAAAAAGAAAAGGCTATAACCTAAGAAAAGAATTTAAGCACCGTCACATGATCCGTTTTTACAGTTTCTGACAACATTTAGGCCTCTGGTCATTTTATAAACACAAACTTTAATGTGTTTTATTGATAGATCTATTTATGTTAATGATGGTTTCTGGATGTAATTGCGGTTGATTTATTTTTGGGTCATTACCATAAAGGGGGCTAAATAAAAATGAACATGACCGTTTTACTGACTTGCATTAGTAAAGCATTTTAACGACTGTGACGACTCTTCTGGCTTCCTCACAATTGTGCAATATTTTTGAGTTAATCACACAAAATGCTAAGGATCAAAGAGTGTTAAGTGTTTTGGAAGCATGTTAAAATTTAAGGGCTTTTACATTTTCTCTATATTGAAAGAGAGCACAGCAAAAGCAGGTAGTTTGTATTTCGAATATCTCGAACGCCAGATTAAGGCACCTTTTATGGCACAGATTTATAGAATCAATTTCAATTCAATCATTCTGGTAGATACGAAGTCAAAAACATGCATTCGTGTGGAAAAGAAAAGAAAGTTTTATTTCTAAGGAATTGTGTCCAATGACAACTGACTTTGCAGCAATCTCCCCTCTTTTTGAATGAGCTTATGGAGACAAAGGACAGCCGGTTGCATTGAATCGTCAAAGTTGCAGCAATCATTCAAAATGAATATGCATGTGGCAACATGGATAAGAAAAATCCCTTATAGGAAGGAAGAAAGAAACTTCCAGCTGAACCTGAGTCAGTGTGATCTGCTATTTGTCACCAGTGACTGGGGTCTGAGGAAATTTAAAAATAACTACATTTTAAGAGCGATTAAGAGATTAAGAGATGGGCAACAACAACCCTACCGACCCCACTAAGGGACAAGTGTGTAAGAAAATGTATGGATGGACATTCTGATAACATTCTCTGAACGTTTAAAAGGTTTTGCACATAAAAAACCTCAGACTTTATCATATGTTTCTAACTGATGAATAAGAGATGCATTTCCTGAAAGAAATAAAAAAAAGAAAAACATTGAATCATACAAGCACCCATGCAACAGTTTCCATATGTGAGTGAAGCGTGAGCTGTGAGGTTGTGTGACCTGACGGGCTGAGCTGTCACTTCACATGTGTCTCGTTCCTGTTTCGTCCCCCGCCGTCTCTTCACTATGGTTGAATGTGTGTGCATATATCCATGTTTGCGTGTGTGTGTGTGTGTGTGTGTGTGTGTGTGTGTGTGTGTGTGTGTGTGTGTGTGTGTGTGTGTGTGTGTGTGTATGTGTGTGTGTGCCAGTTACTTGTAAATATCCACAAACAATTTCCCCTGTATATCTGCTTTAAGAAGGACAAAGTCTTTGGGCTTGGAAGTGGAAATAGAGAGCAGATGAATGTAAAGGGGATGCTTGAGGTGTGTCAGGGTTTGCTTTTGTCTCTGAGCAGATGTTCAAGGATCGAAACAAACAATCACAGTGGCAGATATTACAGCCCAAGGCAAGAGTCAGCAACCTCTTCAATGTAAAGAGCAATCTCTGCTTTCGGTTCTAATGAGCAATAAAACCCCTCAAAAAAATGATCAAGCTTAAATAACCAGTACTTGTACATGTTCCTACTTACTATATAAAAAATATGTATTTTACAGTTAAATTAAGGAACTTTATTTCTACTTTGACTTTTAGAACAATGAAAATTCAAAATTGCTTGATTAAGAAAAATGAAGAAAAGCATGTAGTTTGCATCCTAACCGAAAAATTAAGTACTTTTTTTGTTGTTGTTGTTCCATTAGGCTCATTCTGCTGTGGATTTGTTAAACCAAGGCAAACAGAGAAAATGTTACAAGTTTATTTTATTAGACTTGTCTGTCTGGTGGATCTGCGTATTGCAAAAGTTGAATTTTCATTGTTCTAAAAGTCAAAATAGAAACACAGTTCCTTAATTTAACTGTAAGGCACATATTTGAAAGAAAAAAAAACCCTCCTCTGTGCTGCAAAATTTGTGACCAAAATGATTTAGATTCACAGTGAGGAGCCCAAAACGCCACATGCTGCTGTGGAGCTGCAGGTTGCTGACCCCTGGCCCCAGGGGTCACAAAAGAAGACTGGCCGTCATGACGAAACGCTTCGCACTAAATACTCTGAAGATGCACCCATCCTCCGTCTCTTTTATTCACGAGCTTTCATTCAGACCATATGCTGTGGTAGAACCATGCTTACAGTCGCGCGCACACACACACACATGCACACACACATAAACATCCTCATATTCATGAGCTTGTCCTCTCATTGTGTCCATATGCTGCCTCTCCTGTTGTGCTGCTGCTCACAAACTGGCTTTTCATGGCCGCCCAGCAACAGCACCCAAAGAGCCCCGCTCTCCGTCCACCCCGGCACTCCTGACCAAGCTGCCCTCAATCAATTACCCACCCCTCATATATACACGCTTGAACCCACAATGGCCCCCTTCAGTCACAAAGCTTCTGCTGCCGGGTCCTCTTAATGGCCTCTGTGTGACTTTAGGGCCTCTCTGCTTAATAAGGTGTTATAATCAGACCACCAAGGGTCTGCCACTCAGAGACTCCACCCTCCATCTTTCACTCAGCGACTGAGCAAGGAGAGATAAAAACCCATCAACGGGGACAATGAGAGACTCATCCCTTTCTTGAGACTTGTAAATTATGCTAAACACTGGTATGAAGAAATATAAATCCCTCTCTTTATATGGCTTCGAATCAAGCACATAAGGGACATAACATGCTTTCTGTTTGGTAACTAAAGAGTCCAAGTCGCAGTGGCGGTTTTTCCTGAAAGAAAAAAACCGAAGAATAAAGCACTTTGTCAGAGCCGGCATTGCAGCTATTGTGGTGCAGGTGTTAATGGGAAACAGAAGCTTCTCTGTCTGCTGCCTGAGGCCTCAGACATCAGACGCTCCTGTGTCTATCGGCAACGCTGGGCAAAGCCCAACAGAAACCATTCTGCATGTTGAATGAAAAAAAAAAAACCTCACTAAGTTTATACAAGGAATTAATTTTCCCTGTTTCTGGAAAGTGTTCACATCCGCAGCTAAAAGGCCAGAGCTTTGTGATGTAAGAAAAAAATTAGACCATAATAAATTATTTCATTTTTTTTATGTGATCCTTATCCTGTACAGTTGAATTGCAAAATAATACATCTGTGAGGCAGGGAATTAAAAAGCAGAGCTGAATAATTGTACACACCCTTAAACTAATGCTCACCACATCTTCACTTGAAAATGTTATCCCACACTACCTTGTTAAAGTTCTCCAAATCCACCAGACTAGGGTGACACCTCTTGCTCACAGCCTTCTTCAAATGAGCTCACAAGGTTCTCTTAAGATAAAGTTCTCCTGCTTTTATCAGGCCATTCCAAACCTTGCATTTTCCTGTCATGAATACATACATGTCTATGTTGACTTGGGTCACATGCATTTAGTGTGATGTTAAAAAGTGAAATAAATTTATAGTTCATTACCTGATACTTGGAGAGTTTGTATTAAAAGTCCATATTTTAGTCTATCTTAAATTAAAACAGTGCAGAAGAGTAGCAATTTGCTATGGAAAAGGATTAGGGCCACTGAAAGAAAAAAAATTCTGACTTTAATCTCAAAATTCTGACTTTAAATCTCAGAATTCTAAGATTATAGTCAGAATTATGACTTTAAAGTCAGAAAGTCAGAATTCTTTTTTTTTGGTGGCCCTAATCCTCTACTGCAGTTTGCCAATGAAGCCCCATCACGTTCTCTTTGAGACTTGGGAAACATGTAAACTCAGGCGACACCTAGCGGTTGCAGAAAATATAGCAGCACTTTAAAATGAAACTTCACTTTCTCTAATTCTGCACCACTTGGCTTCATTTTCAGAAAGTGAGCTCCAGAGTTTCCTGACTACAAAACAGAAAAAGTAATTGCAAGTGGATGCTTCCAACACCAAGTTTCAACCAAGGACAAAATGTTATTTTAGTCAGGCTCACTAGATAGAATACAAAACCCCTAACGTCAGGACTGCATGTTTTCTCTGAGAAAAGGTTTTTTTCTTGCATCTCTACTCCTTTACTACACAGGAAATATTTGTCACATTGAAAACACAACACATACTTGTTGGAGGTTCCTTCAGTCTCTTTGCCATTTTTAATAATCTTTCATAAAGTTTTGAATGTCCCTGTTTTCCCACATTTACTCAAATTGTTTGTGACAGTCTTTATTGTGGGGTGGAATATAGATAAACGATTTCTGCCCTTCTTCTGACTGATACCTTGAGACAATGAAATCCCTCTGGTTCTTTGTAAACGGTTTTTTTCCCTAATTAGGACATATAAACCTTATCTTGATTAGAATAAATATAATTATAAAATGGTAAAACTAAGTATTGTTATTCCATGTTTTTATTTTTTATTTTTTTACATTCCCTCTTCCACATTAAGAGATTTGTTGGTGCATTAGTTAATTTGATTAGGATAAAAATTCGATATGTGGAAAAAAAAGGGTTTAATTGGTCTCATTTTATAATGGTAATGGTATTTATCAAGAGAGCCACTATTTGATTCATTATTCTGCATAAAAGCAGTTGTGATTAAACCTTGTCTCTTCGCTCTGCAGGGTCGTTGCATACGCTTTCAGCGGGTCAGAGATGACGATCGCCCGGCTGCTCCCCGAATGCCTCACTCTCCTGCCCCTCCTCCTCCTCCTCCTCCCCCATTTGAGGAGCAACCTTTAGTCTCCAACTCCGTCCCCCGTACGAAACCGCCGTCAAGAGGACCGCGCACTGCTCCATCCTCGCTCACGGCGCCTCCGTCCCGCGCGCCCCCTCCTGTGACGAGGCTCCCGCCCGGCCCGCCCCCGACCCGCGCTCCGCCCGGGCCCCTCGGACCCCCTCCATCCCGGCCTCCGCCGAGGCTGTAATGACGAAGAGAACGTCATGCAAATACAGAGCTTTGCAGAAGTATTCTTAACACTTGAGCTTGTTCATCTTGTCATGTTACGACTAAAGAATCTCCGTAGACGTATTTTATTGGGAACGCCTAACTGTGATATTGAAAATGTTCTTTTTCTGCAGTTACGGCTGCAAGTCTACTTGGGTTATTTCTCTACTATCGTCCATATCATGTGTCTGTTGACATTCATTTTTCCTCCTGGAAGGTGATCCTCAGCATAATGCTGCCACCGCAGTGTTTCACAGTGGAAATGTGTTTAATGTGTCCATGGGAGAGAGAGAGTACACAACCCACCTCTTAAATATTTTGCTGTCTCAAATCTTTACTTTGCTCAATTAATCTCGTCATCTACATCATGTGCAGTGTTAGTTTTGCACATCGGGGTTACATGAGGTCAACTCTGGTTTCAGCTGGCCAGAGCACCTTCTTCCACATGGTGGCAAACTGCGAACAACACTTCTAGATTTCATTTTGTGGGATCAGAGTGAAGAGAACTGAATTGGCTACTTCACAGCCGTGCAATACTTGTAGAACGCCTATAAAATGTAATAAAAATGTGTTGTAACATGACAAAATGCTAGAAGTTCAAAGGCAGGCCATACTTTTGCAAGTCACTCTTACATCTGAACTAATTTCGTAGAAAACCGAATGTCACAGTGAAAAAATCTTCCAGGCCAGAAGCTCAGATATTTTTCTGAGCTCTGTGTCTTGTTGCTGGACAGCAAAATTTATCAATCTGATGTCAAAACCTTTATAAAGAAAAATATAAAACAACAACAAAAAGACCATGGATTCAACTGGGACTGTTTGTACAGTACCAGTGTTGTAGAGTAGGTGGTGATTGTAAGTGCTTATCAAACTTTAGTGATGCTGAAAGTGAGCTAGTGACAGATGGCTTATGAAAGTAAACAGAAATGTTTTTTTATATATATAAATGCAGCACAATATTAATCCATAAGGAGAAGGTGGCATGAAATACATCATGTAGTAAACATAAAGGGTGGTAGCAGGGTCATTTATGTTGGCTTTTTTTAACAATTCATACATTTTTATACCTTTTCAACCAAAGAAACCTTTACTGCAACCTACTTAAAGTGTAGTTTTAATGTTCACCAGTTTTATTGCAACTGCAGGGCAGTTTCTCAGTATGTTATTTATTGTAACACAGGCCCTCGTTTCTTTAGCATCTTCTTAGGATTGTGGGTTTTCGAAGTCATTGCAGGGTGGGGAGCACCGTGGCAGATATTAGCGAGCTTTGTGGCATGGCATCTGATGTGCTTGAGATCATTTTGAACACATTCAAGTAAAAGATTGTAATAAAAAAATGTGTATCTTCAGGGCTCTTTGTATACTGCATTTACTGACTGAAATGATCGTTTGTATTATTTCTTCGATATTAACACGTCTGATTTCAATAAAGACATTTCTTTTTTTATGCGCCGCCTCTCGTAATTTTTGTTTTGCGTATTTAGAGTCGAGTCTTTTCCGTGATGGTGTAACTCAAAACCAGCGGAGGAACAAGCAGGTCAACTGGTTTTATTACATGGTCATTAGCTGATTGGATTCTGTTAGCACTTGTTGATGTAATGCCTTAAAAACACATCAGATTAATTAAGCAAATGACAAAATGTCAGGGCTGTTATAAACTACACAGGAAATGTATGTTGGAAACTATAAAAATTATGAAGTAAATTTTAAGTTTTTATCAGGAAATATATTTCTGCAGTAATAAAGTTCAGTGCTCATATTCCTAAAGTTACTATATAATAATAGAGATATTTTACCCCCCCTTTTGAAAAACATACTATGGAGCACCCTTTATGAAGTTACACAATATTAAAAGCAATATTTGGTGAGACCTTTTTGTGTCATTCAGACTATTTTAGGAGTCCAGCAGTTTCAGTCTTTTTGCAGATATATATAAATAAACATGTAAATACATAAAGCATTTTGTGGGGAAATAGAAACCCTTTTAATTTCAGAATATGCTCACACACACAAATGTTGTGCGTAAAAATAATTTTAACCAACTAGTCTTTGATTTAGACTACATCCAGGTTGACGGAGAGAAAAATATGATTCCTCAGTTAATCATAAAAATATTCTACAGAGTACTCAATTACTAAAGTATTCTTTTACAACAGCCCTACTGCTCGGTCTAATTTTCTTTGGTTATTAATAGCAAGAACAAACCTAAGTGTTTTAATAGCTTTAAATCCACAATTAACTGCAACAATCATGGATAAAAAGCGGCTTTGAATCTACAAATATTCTTATTTATGGATTGAAGACCACGTCTCTGACCTTTATATTTTTTTTTTACTTAAGTCAAAACAAAAAGGCAGAGCTGTGTGTTGATTCATGTAGAATATAAAACACAAGGAAAATGTATAATTGACTTTGGATAAATCATTTTTTATTATTATTGTTATTTGCAAATCAAGGCTTTCCCAAAACCAGGGTTAAATCTTACTCTTTGTCCCAAGTCCTGCCTCGTACTTCAGGTCCCTGAGAAATGCTGACATGTTCACTCTGAACACAGAAGAGTGACTCGAAGGTCAGCATGTCATTACATGACTCACATTACTTCACCCTATCGAGAAAATGAATCACATCAGCACTACGGTATGTCAGAAAAACAACCTACAAGTGTCCACCCAAAGTTTCGAAGCTGAGCTGCAAAACTTCCCTGTTCAAGATGGGATTTTTCTCAGGTTTATGATGAGTCAAAACAGAAAAGCGAGTTCACTTTTCACTCCATAATTTACTTTAATAATACACTGGAAGGAACCTTACAGCATTAGTGAAGGCTTTATTCACAACTTAAAGTACACAAGACTGCAGCACCCTCAAGTGGCCAAATGAGGAAATGACAGCAAAACTGTTGTGTCTGTATGAATGCTATCAATTTGAGGCATGTCGAAATGAGTACAGATACGATTTTCTTTTTTCTTCCCCTCGAGTAACAACAAAGCAGGGGGAGCAGAATCAGCATGGAATTATCATTTCCATCCCACTGAATGATGATCTGAACTGATAAATGTTCAGAGCATCTTTGAAACACACACAAATCCAGGGTATGCTCTCACTTTGACACACACGTTACAAAAGCAGTCCAACAAACAATACAAGTCGTCTTCTTCATGCTTTCCTTTTTTTCTTCTGCATTTTCTTTCCAGACTGCGCCCCCTTCTGGACACCTCTCACCATGCCTTTGAACTGACCGTGCATTTTGGCTCGCTTCCTGTAGGCGTAAAGCAAAAACCTTAGGCTCTAGTCTAAGCCTACAGATCAGAGTGGTAGCATGAGCTGATCCTCATACCTGCGATTGAGCTGGTCCTTCTTCAGAGGGATGTAAGCGTAAGGATCCAGCTTTCCTTTTTTCTTCACATCTCCTTTTCCTTTCTGTCAAGAGTTAGAAAAAGACACTCAGAATGACAGTGTAGACCCAAGAAACTTCACTGCAGCTGCAGATTTTTGTGCTTGTTCACCTTTGATTTATAATCGGATCCGACATCTTTGTTTCGTCCCAGAGGTCTGTGGATACCCGAGCCGCCGGCTGTGAAAAAAGCATCATCGTCACACAGTGCTACGTACAAGTGTTTGCATCTATTTGAACCTTGCCACAACTCAACTGCAAACCGTATTGTACTTTAACTGGATTTTATGCGAGTCTGCAACCTATGGTCCATCCGTAACAACTCTTCATAACTTGGGCTAAAAATGATAAAGAACCAACTAATGCTTTTAGATTTGGACATGATAGCAAATGCAATGTTTTTTTTTAGCAATTTTGTGGTTCTTTTCATGCAATAATTGTATTGCATATCCACTGAATTATTCTAAAGAGCCAGTAATATTATATGGTATCATTTTTTTTTCTGGTCATTAGGTTGAAAATTAGGTCTTTTTCCCGCCATAATTTTTCTACACCCCATGAAAGAACACGTATCCATCCTCTTGTCTTTTTTTGCAAAGTGTTTTGAGTTTTTCAAATATAGGAAAATGCCAGTGGTTTAAAAAAAAGACAAATTTTCTAAAGCATATGTGTTAAAAAAAATTATAAATTGTTCTTTCTTCAAAAAGATCAGGTAACTTTTGTGACTCTGAATGAGTTTCATTCAGCTGGACTGAAGGTAGAAACGGTTGTTTGTCTGCAGTTTCCCATAAGCTTTGTACAGGACACAGCTAACGTGGAAGAGTCTTTTGGCCTATGTGCAAAACACTTTGTGTGGTCGAACATTAACAATGCACCTCAGTTTGTGCAAACCACCCACACCGTGAGCATTGGCTGTGGCAGCCATCTGCTGCAAGAATGCTTTTCTTCACCAGGGGAAATGATCCTGTTTAGGGAGAAATCCTTGAAGATTGAGATTGAGGCAGAGGCTCACCTTCCACCAGAACAACTAGAAAAATACAGTCAGAGCTAAAAGGAGTGGTTTAAATCAGATCAAAGTGCACTTATTTGTCAGAATGGCATAACCAAAGTCCAGAATGAAGCCAAATTTGTAATCTGTGGCCAGTCTTGATGTTCACAGATCCACTCCGTCCAATCTGAGCCACTTTGTGAAAGAAAAGTGGGTCAGACTGACTCAGAAGGCTTGAATCTCTAGCAGCACACTGAACTGAAAGTGCTGAGTTAGGGCCTTGAATGCATGCAAGCACATTAAAAACACATATCAATCTTTATATTTTACAAATAAAATACAAATAAAGCAACACCACTGAGGTTTCTGGTTACAACATAACAAAATGAGAAAAAGGGTAAAGAGTGTCGTTTCATCTCCAAGGAAGCTCAGTAATCAATTGGAATATCTTCTTTAATTACCTTTATATTTCAATTGAGGCTCAACATCCATGTCCTCGTCTAAATTGTCATCTCGAAACTTTCTCTTCTGGGATCTTTTCTGCAAATGCAAATGCAAAAAAAAGAAAAAAAAGCAGACTGTAAGCAAAACAGCAAAATGTCCCCAAACACTGTGTTCTGTAAAACTCACAGATTTCACTCCTGCTTCCTCCAGGATATCGTCAATCTCTTCTCCGCCTGTGAAGAGAAGAACCGCCGTCAGTGTGTTCACACATCAAGCTCTTGCAACGACACCGCCGGACTCCTCTGACCTTTGTGTTTCCCATTGTCCTCGTCGTCCTCTCTGATGATGAGCCGTCCGTCTGAGGTCACCTTGAAGCCGTGTTCGACCTTGGCGTTCTTCTTCAGCTGCGGATTTGTGGCTGAGAAACAGCAAAGTGTCATTTTAGCGCCTCTGAACCTCACGATTGTTCTCTGATTAAAGCAAGAACCTTCACAATGCCGTGGTACCTAGAACTCTTTGTGAAACCTTTGGATCCAAGAAGTTCAAAGGATCATCTCCCTCTCCCTCCTTCAGCCACGCTTTCCCTTTCCGTTTGCCTGATTTCTTCTGGGTGTTACGAGACTTTCCTTCATCCTCAGACAAATCGCTGTCGGACTCAGCCAGGATGTCTTTGATGCTAGAAACAAAACAGGGAACGTGGTAAACATTTAAACTGAAGAGAGTTTTGTGTGGGGGATGCTGTTGCCGTACCTTTCACTCTTTCGTTTAGGCGTCTCCTCTTCGCTCTCCGACGACGCGTCCTGCTCTTCTGCCACCTGTTTCCGCCTCTTGTTTCGGGCCTCGGCCTTGCGGATGTTCGTCAGCACCTTGTGGTGCTCTGCGGGCAGCATGCTCTTCACCAGCTCGAAGCTGGAAGCCCACGATCAGAGCTTTCAGGGGAAGGAAAGCGTAACGCTACCAGATAACGTCGGTGGGAAGAAGACTCACCCAAACTTTCGGATGAATTTAGTGAAGATGTTCTTGAGTTTGGTTCTGAAATGCCTTCTGACGTCATCCTTGATGTTTCCAACTCCCCCTATCTGAAAAGAGAGATATAATCTGCTGTTTAAATATCAACAATATGTTTAATTGTCAATTACATCAAAATCTGTACAATTTCTGTTAGATAAGCCATTTTACATCTTACATTTTTGATTGGTCATCAATGGGCAACTATTTGGACAAAATGTCCTGTGTGTGCAGTGCACATGTGACCTTTAGACTATGCAAGTGTGGTAGAAACTTAGCTGGTCATTTATTTCAATCAGAATTAAAACAGTTGAAAATATTTACAAATTTTTACATTTTAAAAAGAGGATTGTGGAGTTTTTACCAGCAGACAGACCCATAACTCTAGTCATTATTCAGAATGACTTGATAACTTCATTTAAATCAAGTTAAATAAGAGCTGGAAAGTACGTTCTCATACTTTGTTTTAGCGCAAAAAACAACAACAACATATTAATCTGTTGAAGTTAAGAAAATTATCCAAAGACAGACCCAGAACATTTCTGAGTACCAACTCTCTGTGGAGGGACTGACTCCATGATTTGGTTGTCATGGAGAGCTCCAGTGAAAGCTTTTGTCACTGGTAATGTACAGTTCATACCATGAGGGTAACATGTGAGCCCAAAGTTTTGGGGTCCATGACGAAGAGGATGACTTTGATGAAGCCCAAAGCCGCTTTGACGACCTCCCTGGTTCGAGACGAAAGCAGCAGACAGACGTTCTGCAGCAGCTGCTCCATGGTGGAAACGTCTATCGAGTCTGAAAGAGAAATGCAAAAAGAAAAACTGAGTCTGACGCACAGATGTCTTTTTTTTTGTAAGTCCAGGTGAAAACACACAAGCGAAACCCACCTCTGTACTCAAACACAAGACGAGTCAATGCCAAAACGGTGCAAGTGATCATGGTGACGGATCCGGTGAGTCCTGCATACACCATAGCCAAATACTCCTCCATCGCATCTACAATCGAGGCAGGTGAGGTCAGCCGTTTTCATAAACACCAATGTTTCAAACCTACATGTATTCAAAATCGACGCAACACCTTTTTTGTTCCCGCAGAAGCGAACGAAAGCGTTTCCTATTTCCACCAGAAGGCTGTAGGCGTTCTTACGAGCTCCAACTGAAACCTCCTTGGTGCAGATGATCACCTGCAGGGCAGAAACCCTCATGAACACCAAGTACACCAGCTCCGTCTGTGTCTGTTGTCACCAGCTCTGATTTGCGTTTGCACCTCCGGCAGCAGCGCAGTGATGAAGCCTTTGTGCTCCTCGTTCAAACTTTTCACGATGTGGATCAGACACTTGAGTCTCGGCTGAGGAAAGCGAAACCAAAGCAGTCAGGTGGGAGTGAATCACAACAGTCGGGCGTACGGGACGTTTTTCTACGTGTAAAGATTTTTACCCTCTTTGCGGGTGAAGAAGCGTTTTTAAGAGTGTCAAGCAGGACAGTTTTCAGAGTTTCCAGGTTGGACAGAACAAAGGATTTACACTCGTCTCTCTCTGCTCCGCACAACTCCTCCAACACGCGGTACGCCTTCTTCTGCATTCCCGGCTCTTTGACCTGAACACAAACACAATCAAAAAAATGAAGAAACCTTCTTAAAAAGGGCCTGAATTAAAAAGCTGCACAGGCAACCAACATTTCTCTAGAAATCAGTGAAAACCGATTTTTAAAAAGTTAAAAATCTTGTTAAATTCATTACACAGAGCGACACATTTTTGTTAAATGTGATCACTTTTGGCTCACAACTACTAAAAAAAAACCCACAAAAATTATTTCCCTGAGAAGTAAGATATAGTTTTTTAGGACCAACTAAAAATAGTTAAAAACAGAAACAGTACATCCTACACAGTCATGGGAAAGGCTGCTAACTTGATACTGACCCTCTTCGCAAGCAGGTTTACTCAAAAATAAGGAAACAAAGAAGCCGGACGCTTCCAAAGTGCTGTATTGACATACATTATTAGAAAGTTTAGCAAAAAAAAAAAAAAAAAAAACTGGGGAAAAAAAGGCACCCAAGAAAACCCACATAGATATAAGCAGGACTTGGGCTGTAACTGCTTCAGATAAAGGAAGTTTATTCCATTTGGAAATCGAAATCCCTGATTCTCTGATTCTGGAGGAGTGGAGATCACTACCAAGCTTCCAGTCAGTGTTATTACTAAGGAGCTGTGGCATCTGCTGCTTTTGGCCCGCTGTGCTTTATAAAGTCCAAAGTCAGCACAGCTGTCTGCTCGGAAATTCGAGAGCATTTCATGCCTCCCTGTGTTGGCAAAGTCTGTGAAGCAGCTGATCTGATTCTCATGCAGGATTCGACTCCTGGACGCACTGCCAAAGGCAACAATGCTTACTCTTTTGGACATGATTAATGTGGCTGACCAGTAACCTCGTCTGACCTAAAGCCCATAAAGAATCCACAGCGGGTTGTCAAGAGGACGATGGGACGTATCAGAGCCAACAGCGCAGACAAGCTGCAGGACTCTATAAAGGGAACCTGGACTTGGCTCCAAACTGCTCTGCATTCATGCACTAATTGAAGCAAAAAGAAGCTCTAACCGGGCGGCTAATACGCAGTAGATAAAAGTCATTTTCAGGGGGTCAACATTTCTGTTTTACAAATACTTCTTTATTGGTCTAATTTGTTTCACATTTTTTGGGAAACTGAATTTGGGGTTTTTATTCGATATGAGACAGAGTCAGAGTTTCACTTTTTGAGTCAAGTAACTTTTCAATGGCATTTAATTTTATTTTGATGCATCATTAATCATACCTCCATATATGGTCTTATGAGCTCAAACGTTTTGGCCATAGTGCTTTCATCAACGAAGGGAGCCATGGCAACCACAAGGTCCATCACTGCAAGCCTGCGAAGAAGATCGGACCGGAACGGGATCACCAAAAAGTTGATGAAGATACATTAATCGTTTTCTGATGGAAATCAAACCCAGTGGATCCCAGCTGGATGTCCTACCGTGTAAACTCCACACTCTCGGTGCTGGTCAGTCGCTCAGAGGCTTTTTGCAGCAATGTGCAGATCAGCTGCGGATGATCGAAGTTAAACTGCATAAGCGCATCGTTTCGACACTCTCCAGGACAAAACAGAAGCGTTCAAATGTTACCTGCACATCAGTGACAATCAAGTAGACTTTGATGGTGTCCAGCACGGCCATCCTGTAGGCGCCGAAGTCCCCGTCTGCAGGCTGCTGGGTGTACAGGTTGAAAAGGATGGGCAGGAAGTTTTTGGAGAACCGTCCCACTTCTGCCTTTCCTTCCGCTTCAACGTGATCGCATACGGGAACGATTAGAACACAGCAACGATGCCAACAGTTCGCACAAAGAGACGACCTCTGTGAACATTTTTGCCACCTGTGGAGCAGCTCTTGTTGATCAGCGTACGCAGAGCTTGGCACACGGTCAGGCGCAGGTCTGGCCGTTCGTTGATGGCCATGCCGAGCGTCCGGGCGACGCCCTTGAAGGACGCCGTCAGGTCCACTGGGCACGTGCAGAAGCCAGGAAGCATGGTCCAAATCTGAAATGCGGAACTCAGATCAGCATCGTAACCATGGAAAGTACACCTGGCCTTAGCAGGCTCACTTCCTGGATGAAGTCCTTGGCCTACCTATCTATGCATTTAACTTTCTTAGTCTTGTTTTTTTTTCTCTACTATAGAACAAAGTCCTGGCCCAGAGGTTGTGTGTTTAGCTTGTCATTTTATTGTCATTTAATCTGTGGACATTTTCTAACCTCAGGAGTAAATAATTCTGAATCAATGATTCTTTGTTTTTTGTTGTTTGTACTTCCTAGCCCACTCTGTTGGAGTTATTTTTTCTGCGGTTTCTATCCACTGTAACCACATTTGATAACATTAGAAGCAAATGCAAAGAGAGCAGAAAATGAAGGCTAATCACAACTGATATTGTCAGAGGTCTAAGCCTGGAGGGTCTGTGGATAACTGGTGTTTTTTCCCCCTAAATGTAATTTTATTTTGTACCTCTTGTCCTGGATCCAATAAACATCAAATAAATAACTCCAAAATTTAACACTTCTAACACCAGTCAAAATTAAGTGAAAAATTAAAGCAACAAGACAAGTTTTTTTTTGGTTACCTGAAGCTGTAATGTCTGGTAGACTTTTGCTTCCAGCTTCTTTCCTTGTTGCTCCAACTCTTCAGCTACAAAACAGGATTAGTCAGTTAAAGCATGTAAAAACTGAAAATTTTATTTCCTAGTCCACATTCATTCAAGCTGCTAGAGAGAGCGAGACTTTCAACAGATAACAGGAAGTCTGGTCTTATTCCAACAAAAAGCTAATTTTGGACATTTTAGTAACTGGAACTTCAAAGCCAAGGTCAGGATTTACATTCTGTAGGGAATAGATCTGGAAACTGATTACTAGCAACCGATCATTAATACAAGATGCTAAATCTAGTAAATAGTTTTATCTCAATAGACATTTAACTTACCTCTTTGCCAGAGTGTTGTGGCCAAAGGGAGAAAATAAGAAGCAAAGAAACTGAGGCGAGTGTTTTTCACGTGATCTCGGATGACCGGAACCAACCAGCTGCGAGGGAACTCCAAGTCATCACTAAAAAAAAAAAAAAAAAAAAAAAAAACACAAGCAAAAGTTAATAAAATCACAGCAAAGACAGCAGAGCATTCTGTCACTTTGGCGTCGTACTTGTAGCCAGTGATGTTGAGAGGCACAGCAGCCAGCACCACTTCAGGCCCCATGCTTTCCACAGCGCCTCCCACAGCCAGGTCCAGCTCCCCGCTGAAGGAGAACTGAGGGATGGAGCGCAGGTCTGACAGGGACTGCAGGGACTGCAAGGGAAGAAGTGTCAGTCCGCTTCATTTTATTCTTTATCCACGTAAGGGTTTCAACATGTCAAGGCTATACCTTAGTCATGACAGGGTGAGCTTGTTTTCCTGCAACTCTGTAAAAGCAACCAAGGATCTGCAGCACAAAGGGCCAGGAGGCATGAAAGCGATAGGATAATCCTTCCTCCACAATGCTGAAAAAATGAAAGTGCAGACATTAGTTGTCGTGTAGCAACTTATGGAAAAACGGTAAAAATCTTACAATCTTACCAAAACATTTTACAGACATATGAGGGGTTCCCTGCCGAGGCGGTGGCGGTGATCATCCCCATTTCCTCCATGTGAGGAGCAACACACTCAGTCAACAAACTCTGAGATATAAAGACATCATACATAACCATTTAGCACCGTGCACACACCAAAAACAACACCAAAAGGTTTAATTGCAGTCAGTTTCAGCACATGTTACCTTAAGTGTGTTGGTGGCTGCAGAGACCACCTGTGTGTGCGGCGACAGCAGGCAGGACATGGCGGCAGAGAACAGCCGAGGGAGGTGACCTAAACTCAGAGAACTCTGCAAACTGGACCAAAACACACACAGAAGGTCATTGGTGCACCTGAGAAAAGTCCTTTCAATTTCGCTCTCCAATCTTGACCAACTATACCTCGCCAGGTGAACATGCGCTTTCTCCATGACGGTAAGCCAGGCCAGCAGAGGCTGCAGGTCATTCTCACTGGGAAGGTAGTCATAGAGAGCCTGAGGATGACAACCGAGAGAGAGAGTCTTTAGCAGCTTTTACGCCACGGGCAGCGGCGCACGTTGTTTTTTTTTTTCTTTTCTCACCGTGATGATCTGGGCGTTGAGTTCTGCGGAGAGGGACGACTCATTCGGCTTCGCAGTGAAGAGCCGATGAAACGCCTGCATGGCGCTGGCTGTTACCATCTTACAACCGAGACAAACAGAAGAAGCATTGGTTTAAAAAAAAACACACAAAAAAGTCCAAAGACGCACCAAAGTAGCTGCGGCTGGGCGAACTCACCACGTGGCTCAGAGTCATGACGCGCAGCAGAGTTTCGCAGCAGGACTTAACGGCTCCCAGAGGAAACGAACCCATCAGCTCCTTCAGGAGGCAGAGCACATGGAGGGTGGTGGTGTCCTCTTTGCTGCCTGACGAGGTGCCAGAGATCGATTCATGGATCATCAGACACATTTTAATATCACTGCTAAACAGGACGTTCTCACTTTGGATCACCACAACTTTCGAAAAGTAAACGTTTGGACCGGACCTGGTCTACCAAACACTTTCTGCAGCCATTTAGGAACTTACTTCAGTATAATCAGTTGAGACCCTTACATACATTCATACCAGTTGAACTAGTTTCCATTTTGTCACATTAATGTACAATGGAATTAAGAAAACTACAGTACATACAACATAATTGTGTTTTTTTGTCTAAAATGTCGTACATTTGCATACAGTTTGTTCTTTTATAGCTTAACCCAGCTTTAAACTTCTCCACAGCTTTATATTTGACCTGTCTGCAGTCTGCGTCACAATTGTGAACACATTGTGTTGGTTTATGGTTTAAAATCCGAACAATTTACATTAAATGCATTTCTTATATTAGTTAATTCACTTTCTGACTGTCTTTGTGTAAAAAAATTTGCTGATTTTAACCAATTACTAGATATAAACTTCCATCCTTTAACCGGAAAGTGAACATTTTACTCACATCAGTTAAGTAATCTAACAAGCATGATGCCTCACCTCCTGCCTGCTCTATTTCTTTGATGCAAAACTTGGCTGTCGTGACAGCGGCGGGGTGATGCTTCGGAGCGTCATCAGTAAAGAGGAAGTCGCTGCCTCGAAGAATGGAGCAAACGCCCTGCTGAGCTGCTTTACGCACCTGAGGGGAAAATAAACAAAATAGACAATCACTTGTTAGAAAAATCTTGAATTAAAATTTTGGGATGAAAGGTAAATAAGGTATCTGTTTATATAAACTAGTGGGAGTGACCTTTGGCTTGCTGTGCACCGTGAAGCTGAGCAGACCATGATAAGCCTGCAGAGTAGATGGGTAGCTCCAGACAGAAACATCCTGCTTCCTCAACAAAGTGGCCAAGCAGGACAAGATCTATAGAAGCAAACACACACAAAAAAAACAAACAACCTGGGTTTAAAAACAGAGTGAAAACAGAGCAAGACAAAGGCAAGCCGGAAAATCTTCTCACCCATCTGAGAGCTGAAGATGCATCAGACGAAACCTGTTTAGACATGACGTCCATGAGAGCCTTGGTGGTGTCCGAGAACTTGGACTTCAGCACTGGAGCTGGAACACTGGTGAGACCCAAACACTGAGCAGTCAGTATTAATCAGGTGTAATATGTTCAGTCGTGGAAAAGACAAAGGTTTTCTAATTTCTACCGTTTCATGACAAGGTTGAGAAGATAAGCCACTGCAGCCTGAGATTCTTCCGATTCCACAACTTCCAAGGTCGTCATCTAGCAAAAATCCAAAACACACCAATTAGAAATAAAGCTAATCAATCTAAGGGGATAACCTTGCTATTTTTTTTTGTTGTTGTTATTTTTACTATGTAAACCAATGAAACACTCACCAAAGCAGCAAAGTACTCCGTCTCTGTTTCCTTCCCGCCATGACTTCTGATCACTTCAGTAACAGCAGCTAAAACTGCACAAATCTGGCAAACATCAAGAAACACAGTTACAGCAGGTGCAGATATGCTACAAAATATCGCACATGCTAAGCTTACAAATTGGGAGTATGCAAAGGGCAGCAATAAGCAATACACTCGCAGTCCTACCTCCTTATGTGCAGCGGAGTTGGACTCCCAGAAGCGCTGCACCTTTCTGAATGTGAGGTTGGAGCAATCGGACAGGCCACTCAGGAAGGTGCCTGACGTTCTCTCCGACAGCCTCTCATCGGGCTCCTCTTCCATTTGAGTATCCTTACGGGCCCCTGCATTAAGCTCCAGGGGCCCGGCCTGCAGCTCGTTGTGAAGCTTGAGAGCATCAACAGTCAGGTCGCTCTTCGCTGTGCAAATAAAAACAAAACAGAAAGATATCAATTTACTGCTGTCATTCCCAAACTAAACTTCAACATTTGTTCACAAAAAGAGCTAAGAGGGTCCAATTGACTATGTGATAAAAAAAAATGTATTTATCATTGTGTTTACAGGCCTGTTTAGACAATTATATCCATAGTTTCTACGCAAGTTCTCCATGAAAGTTTAACATTTTTACAGATTAATATTTTCCTCTTTTCTGTTTTTACACCACACATATAATGGTTGATTAAAAAAGAAGTATGGAATATGCAAAGATATGTTTATCCATCTAATCAGACTTAGATGGATAAAGAGATGAATCAGATGATTGGTGATTGAGTGGTAAACAATGGGTGGATAAACAATCTATGATTACATCATTCAGAGAACAGGATAAAGTGAAACTATTACTATTTTTGTTCCATTGATTTTCCATCCTTATCCAAACATAGAAAACACTTTAATAAAGCTTCATACTTATCCAGACTGGCCTTTGAGTCCTAAGTTATATATTAGAGCCTGATGTCTCAAAACTGCATTTCTTGACATTTGGCAAGCGATAAAAGGGCAAAAACACATCAATATCTGTAACTTATGCCCAGCTACTCCTCTGTGTTGTAAAACTGAAGCAGTGAAGTAATCACGTCAAATAATGACCAGTGTGTTTCTCAGTGTTTGCAAACTCCATTTAGGATTAGTGAGTTTCCAGACCGACGGACCAGAAAGGTCAGGGGGATTTACTCCTGAGAGGATGATACCGAGTGTTTGCTAAGCAGCGGAACAGATAAAGCTATCCAAGTTAAATGGCTGGTGTGGCTCATGTTAGCTCTCTGGGACCCACGTGTGCGTCTCTTACCGCTGGGTCTGCTGAAAAAGCGGCTCTTCGCCGCCTGTCGGAAGCGGCTGGTCTGCGGGTTGGAGTCGCTGCTGTGTCCCTTCTTCCAGCGCTTCAGCTTGACCCCGGCCCCCGACCGAAGTTTCCCTGATTTCACCATTTTCAGGACGGAAAACAACCACGTTTCTCCACTGCTGACCGTGGAGCTCCAGATGACTCCGTCGCTCGTGAGATGACGTCACGGATTTGCTTGAGAGTCCGACTCGACGTTATGTCGGTGTGCCGGTAGATGGCGCTGTTCACTACAAACAACAGCGCTGCGTCCTATTTGTACTGTTATGGTTTGTCTCAGCCATACAGGCAACTTACGAACTAATAAGTTCCACTTGGTTTTTGCAGGAATTGATTCCACAATTTCTCTGAATGCCAGAAAAACTGTGTTTAATTGCGACCAGCAATTGGTGGCTTAATGCTAATAACGTTGGTCTAAAACAAAGATGTTGCTGAATTATTGATATTGTTGAAGTTGTTGTTTTTCTTAAAATAGTAATTTTAAGGATATTTTATTCTTCAGCACAAGGCAGAATGGCCCTTTCAATGTATTAAAATTTATCTATGAAACAAACTGTCACCTGACCCAAGATTTTCCCCAGTTTTTGGACTGACAAAAAGGAAAGATGAAAATAAATTCCCAAAAGCAAGAGATGAGTTTCAATTTATAACATTTATTAAATGACATTACAGTGTGCATAATTTTAGACAGAAAGCTATTGCATGTTTGTACAGTTGTTTGAAATGATGAACTAAAAACAAATACGTTCATCTCGTTCTACCTTCCCTTATTATATTCAGTGTCTAGTCAAAATATGCTGTTCACACAGTGAAATGGAAAAAAATAATCTGATGTTTACAATTAGAAATACTCATCTATTTGTCATAAGAGAGAAAAAAGAGAGTAGATTTTCCTTATTTGTTCTCCTTAGGTGAGCTGCATTTAATTCATCAACAAGCATAAGTACAAACAAACAAGACGAGGAGAGGAACCCATGTAAACAATAGAGCTGCAAGTCGAGGTCTTCAGAAACAGACAGACACTGGGAGGTGCATATCAGGGTGCTATTATCACCTAAAGTGTTTCAGTGCTTTTCAATAATATCTCTTTATTTGGAAAAAGGGGAAAAATAGAAAAAGGAACAATATAAAAGCAATAATTTATTATATAAAATGTACATAAAATTTCCCTGCTGGAAACCTGCTCCTGTTTCTGCAGCCTTGTCTGGCACGTCCTTTTCCGACCTCCGTCCCTCAGTTGGGTATGACCGAAGGATTTATGTTGACGATCACTTGGACCACATAGTCCTTTTGGATCTTGGCATCTTGGAGGCGAGTCTTGTCCGTCAGAAGCTTCCCAGAGAAGAACCACCGCTGGCGGATCCCCTCGATGTCCTCCTGTTTCTCCAACTGTTTCTTCAGCATGGCGATGGAGTCCGCCAGGCTGGCCGTCAAACGCACATCCTTCCCTGAAACAGGAGTGTGCAGAGCTGTAGATATTTAAATGTTTCCGGACAGAGTTGAGGGCAAATTATTGTCAATTTTATGTAAAAAACATTTTTTTTCTCCTCTATTTCGTCTTGTTTTTGGTCATTTATGATTTTCCAAAAATAATTTTTGCTTGCTAACTACAATGATCATAAAAGAGCATTTTGAAGTTACTTCAAATTCAGAATTTTATCTTAATTTCCAGTATTTTTCTTTTTATTAAGCTATGACTGAGGTCAGATGTTTTGGGTGTCCACAAACATCTCCGCTTTTCAACATCTGGCGGTGTTACCTGTTGATAATCGCACCCGCAGCTGGAACTCCTCTCTAGACGGTGGAGGTTGAGCTTGCTTCTGTGCACTTTCAGACAGTTTGCTCTCACCGGACGTCTCGGTGATCAGGTTGACAGGTGGCGCTAAGGTGTACGCTGGGAGCTGGTAGCGGTTCCCCAGTTCGTCATAGCTCTCCGTGAGAGACCCTGCAGGGGAGAGGACACCCAAGTAAGTGCCCACTTCTCGAAAACCTTCAAAGATTAGAGATAAGTACTCTCCTCTGAGGGAGCACGCTGTGCTTTATCCCAGATCTCTGGGTGTATCTGCCTTTAGTGGTCACGCAGCACTATTACATAATTACAACAGTAATCTCTTACAAATCAGTCACTGGATTCTGCAAACCGCTCTACTGCGTTGAGAGAATTACTATTCCAGCGCGTCTAGAGCTTAGATATGTGTGATATGTTTTCACGTAGGAAACGGATCGTGTCAGCGTTTTATACCGTGTGGCAGAGTGATGCAGGCTCCATCCACTATAGCCTGGGCCAGCTCCAGGTCATTGCACTCCAAAGCCAGGGCTGCTGCTCTCAGCGCATCCCAGATCTCTTTTCGTCCGTCGAAGGCGGGGGCTGTATCCCAAAACTCGTCTCTCTTGCTCCTCAGCTGGCCCTCGGTCATCGGGTACTCGCTCTTCCATTTAGGACGGTCTTTCTTGAGAGGCTCATTGCGTGCTGTAAAAGAGAAATGACAAAAAGATTGAAAAGATTGTTGCTTCTATCTACAAATGGCTTTAATCTACAGTGCGTTTTTTGGAGGGTTTATGTTAAAGACCAACAAAGAGTAGTGCGTGAGTAGTGAAGTGGAAGCACATCTGTCAAAATCCTTTACATCTGAGAAGTCTAACAGGCATATCTGTTAAGCACAGTTTCCTTCAACATCCCTAAACTACCTTCAGAATTTTTAAATAGTCCATGTGTCGGCAAAAATCAAGTTACACGCCCATTGCCTGACAGGTTTGTTCAAAAACATAAGTGAACAAATGAAAGAGTTAATATTTAACAAGTAACACAGCAGACAAGTCGATTATAAAGATGTGAAAAAGTTTAAATTAATATCCAAAGCGTTGACCATTTAATGGAGCACTGCTCAATCCATCATCTGAAAACAAAAAAAGATCGCACAACTGCAAAATGTCCAAGCTGTTGTTGAAAGAAAGTTTCAAGTTTTCCACAAGCGTTTGCAGTTTGTCTGGGAAGCAGCCAATAGGTGGAAGAAGAAGGTCTTAATTCACCTCAGACCAAAATCAAACAGTTGGCCTCTATGCAAAACAGAACCCTGCACATCATCCTCAACACACCAACCACACAGTGAAGCATGGTGTCGGTAGAATAATGGTGAGGAGTTGCTTTTCTCCAGCAGAGACAGACAAGATGGTCTGAGTTGACGGGAAGATACTTAGAGCTCCAAGAAGGAAGAGGCTGCAAAAGACTATTTTACAAGAGAGAATGGGCAAAAGAACCTATTATTTTAAAAAATGTAATAAAGGTAGGAACAAACCCAAAGTGCAGCAGCAGTAAATGAAATGAAACTTAACCCTAAAAAGTATTCACTCAGGAAGGGATTCATCCAAATGCATACCACCTCTACAATTATAAACTTTGTTGTGTTGCTCTGTCCCATAAAATCCCAATAAAATGTATGTGAGTTGGTAGTAATTTAACAAAAATGATCAACAAGAATAAACACTTTTACACAGCTCTGGACTTCTTAACAAGAATCTTAACGGCAATGAAGTCGCAAACCTCTGAGAAAAAATGCTTAGTGCGCCGATAGCTGCCATGTTGACCCACGTCACGGCTGATCTAAAAACGGCTAAGCTCTTTTCCATTACCTCTGGCGCCACTGGGCATTAGGTAATGTTTTTATTTTGCTCTGATGTCCTAGGCAGACTTGTTTGTCCTAAGCTTTTGTTTCCAATTGGGAGAGCCACACAAATATATAATTTATCTCTGATTTTACATTAAAGCAACATATTATGAGCAGAATACACTTTTGCCATAACATAAAAGAGAAATGTTCTGGGGGGATATATTAGCAACACAAAATGGATTAAGTGCAGTATAAAAATTGTACAATGCAAACATAGTCAAGCAAAGATCATTCTGTTGTTATTTTAACATATAATAAATGACATGATATATTAAGTTTTCTTTATCCAGAGGTGCAAAAAAGATGTGGAATTGTTAGTGCAGCTTGTGCAGGATTGCGACACCTTAATATAAAGCATATCTGTTATACAGAATTACCCACAAAGTCGGTTTGATTCACTGCTAGACGAAAATCAAACTTGTTATTTATAGCACAGTGGATTATTGCAGTCGCTAGTATCAGAGACTGTACTGTACATGTGCATGGACACACACACACACACACACACACACACACAAGGCAATGGATTATAGGCTGTAATCAGGTTCCACATAACAGGATTTATCTGCCACTATCCCATTGGGCATCGGAGGAGATGAGCATTCTTTGACCAATGAGAACCAGAGAAACAAAAAAAACACCTTTCCAACAGCCTGCATAGAAACGCAAACCCACTAGAGAGAGCTATATATTTTTTAGATCTATAAAAACATGTTTTATATACTCTGAGACAATTTTTTGTTTGTTTTAGATTTTTTGTTTTTTTTAGTAGAGCGGAATTTAAAACCTTACATAACATATATTTATGTAACACACTCACTTCCAAATTCACCAGTATGGACACCAAAGATACCGTTTGTGACACTTGAAGCAAAATTGCAAATATTTGTCCTAATGTTACATGTAGGGAAGTACAGA
>CAEGAF010081085.1:0-38793 GCA_903067075.1 Micropoecilia bifurca | reverse complement strand
TTTCGGGGTTGGTACTGCCTCTAGTGGCGTGGAGGTGGTAACACAACTAATATAATTACATTACTAAATCAGAATACTGCAAAGTCTTTGTTATTTATTATAATTTTTTCATTATCTTAAGAATGTAGAGCTAATTAAATGATCTAAATAAGACCTTCCAGTTTCTCTCGATGGCCAACCTGTTGAAACTGTGGCTCATTTTAAATACCTTGGGTCGTTCCTGGACAGTCAGCTCAACTTTGCTGAAAACACTGACTATATTTTGAAGAACTGTTCTCAGAGACTCTACCTTTTAAGAAGACTTAGTGATCTTCTTAAAGTGATCCAACTATTGTCTAGTTAGGTCAAATGTCTTGAATTTTGGGGGAAAATCATTTTATTTATCACGACAGAAGTGTTCAATGAATGCGCATATGAATCTGGTGGGTTCGGTACCTCAAAAAAGGTTAAGAACCACTGGTTTAGACGGGAAAAAGCATCTAATGAAGCCAGTTGATCTCGGCATTAACAGCCAGGCCTGTGCTCCTCGTATCCCACAGCCTGTCCTTCCTGCAGACACTTTATAAAGGTCAGATTAGCGCCCAGAGTTGTTATTATAGCCTGTTGTGGCGGGGGGCGGGCTTACGAGCCGCTGCGCGCTGATTGGTCGTGATTCACTCCCCTGTGGCACATGGTTCCGTTTTGTGTGTACGCGCATGCGCAGCGACCCCTCTCCGCTGATATTTTATTTACTCCCGAAATCCAAGATGGCTACTGTGAACGTCTCAGCCCCATAGCGAACCGAGGATGAGAGCAGCTGCTGAAAAAACAACTTTCCCTCTTCCGTCGCATCCCCTGGAGTTCAATCCGTATGCCGCGGAGGAGGCTCTAACGCCCGTCTAGGCCCCGAGCAGCCGTCGGAGCCCCGCGGAACCTTCTTCAACCCACCAATTTGGAGTAGTTTCGGCGAAGTAGCTCTTCTCGGCGTAGCGGTCCGTCCGGAGCGAGGTTCAGGCAGGCGGCTCATCCTAATGGCCGAACCGAGAAAAGTGCAGTTTGTCACCCTGTCGGCCTTCGCGGCCGGAACCGCCGCGGAGTCTAGGAAACGCCGGCTGGACGAGGAGGCCGACCTCAACTTCGACGGAGCCGGGGAGGACGAGGCAGGCGGCGGGGCGGGAGGCAGCGCCAGTAACGGTCGCCTCGGTAAAACCGGCGACAGGGACAGCAGGGCTGCTGCCGCCGCGGAGAGGAGGGCGACGGTGCGGCTCGACCTGCGCCTGTCCGAGCCCGACGACCGAACCTCCGCAGAGTTCAATTATGGCGAACTCATCCAGAACCTCCAGGTCGGTTCCTCCGCTTTCACTCTTTAGCGGACCGTGGGAAACTACTGCCGGAGTTATTTTACACCTCCTGGAAGTGTTTATATGGACGTGTCATGGGAAGTTAAATGGGGGGAAGTGCGCCGTGTCCTTCCGTGGAATAGCGTGGCTGGAAGTGACCATTAGTACAACAAGCTGAACACAAAGGCAGCAGCTGCCCGCTGCGTGCAGCTTCTCAACTTTAGTAGCGCTCTGCAGATTGAAGCGCTAATGACAGCGCTACGTCCTGCTGGGTGTTTAGCGCATACAGTGCATGTCATGTTGCTACCTGTGTCCTTTTCACGCAGACTTGCCCAGCAACAGCCCAGTCACTCAGCCATTATGGCACTTGGAAATGCCACATGCAGTTTGGCCCTGTGGCAGCGCTGAGACAGATGGGGGAGCTGAGGATGAGCTGCGCACGGAAACACAGCAGATCTGGATGATAAAGTTTATTTAATACCAGAGTTAAAGATAAATAAATTAATCAAAAGCCGCTTTATTTCTTGTAAACAACAATACACAACTGTGCTGTGTACATATCAGAGAAAAAAACAAAACAAGACAAATATAATTGCCAGGCGGAACATAAAGTAGAATAGTGATAAGAAAACATCACACTAAAACACTATGCAGATCTGGATGATAAAGTTTATTTAATACCAGAGTTAAAAATAAATATATAAATAAAAAGTCTGCTACTCACAAATGAGTGCTCATCATTTTTTTTTTTTTAAAAAAGAACTTTTTCTTGTAAGCAACAATACACAACTGTGCTGTGTGCATATTGGAGAAAAAAACAAGACAAATATAATTGCCAGGTGGAACATAAAGTACAATAGTGATAAGAAAACATCACACTAAAACACTATGCAGATCTGGATGATAAAGTTTATTTAATACCAGAGTTAAAGCTAAATAAAAAATCTGCTACTCGCATCAATTATTTTTTTTAAATAAACTTTATTTCTTGTAAACAACAATACACAACTGTGCTGTGTACATATTAGAGAAAAAAACAAAACAAGACATATAATTGCCAGGCGGAACATAAAGTACAATAGTGATAAGAAAACATCACACTAAAACACTGCAGATCTGGATGATAAAGTTTATTTAATACCAGAGTTAAAAATAAATAAATAAATAAAAAGTCTGCTACTCACAAATGAGTGCGCATCAATTTTTTTAAGAATAAACTTTATTTCTTGTAAACAACAATACACAACTGTGCTGTGTACATATTACAGAACAAAACAAAAACATAAAAAATATAATTGCCAGGGGGAACATAAAGTACAATAGTGATAAGAAAATGACAATCAAAATAATCTTGCATAAAGAAAATAGTACAAATTGTGGTAAATGTGCCAGATTACAGTGAATTAACATAGGAGATAATCCAAAATTCCAAGTTGATTGCAAGTCCATATTGTTGTTTTTGCTTTTTGATTAGTTGAAGGATGAATTGTAAATATATAATGTTTAACTTCAATCAAAAAAAAAGGAAAAGTCAGTTTTTTTCCTCAAAAATGTACATTTATGTAGGTGAAATTTAGCTTTAATTAGTAATAAATTGATAAAGAAACTTTTCAAATTCATTATTTTAATTTTGTTGAAATCCAAACAAGACATTTTTCCAATATAAATTAAAACCTGCTGACATTTTTGAGTCAACAAAGTTACAAAAGTGTGCATCAAAGTAGAAGCTGCTTATTTGGACACCAAAGCGTTATTTGACTGCAGTTTAGTTGTTTTAGGTATTGAGTTTCTTGATCCTATTTCCGTTTTTCAATGTTTATTTCAGAATAAAAGCAACCCTCCAAGTCTGACCTCCTCCCTCAACCGCTTCAACGATGATGATGAGGAAGAGCGTGAGCGGCTGGAGGTCGAAGCCCTGGCAAAAAAGTTTGAAAATAAATACGTAAGTCATTATTTATCATTATTACCTGAAGCACTAATTAATCTACTACAGATTGAAATCAGACAACATTTTTTTAGACTGACTTTTACTTGATCAGACTTAAGAAAGTCTAATTCTTCTTTATTTTTGAATGGATGAGAGCTTTAAAACGGAATGTACTTTCATGCACTTTTCAGAGTTGATGAAATCATTTTGAAATTTCTTTACTGTCTATAAGATTGTTGTGGCTGGACTTTTAAAACACAAACCGAAATAGAGAAAAAGTTGTATTAACCACTTTTGAAACATGTGTTTTCAAAAGTTAGAAATACTTTGATGCTTGACTCTAAAGAAACATAGGAAATGTTTTGAATATTCTTTTACCACCTTAGTCGTTGCTTAGCAACAGACTCAACAGCAACAGACACATGCAAAACATGAACTTCAGTTGGATAATTATTGAATATTGTAAACTTTATGCTTTACACTGAAAATAATACTAATATTTTCATTCATGCAGCTCTGGAAAAAATTAAGAGACCACTTAAAATTGTCAGTTTGTCTGATTTTACTTTTTTTTTTAGGTAAATGTTTGAGTAAAATTAACATTGTTCTTTTATTCTATGAACTACTGACAACATGTCTCTGAAATTCCAAGCAAACATTTAGTATTTATTTGGACAAAATGAGAATTGGTCAAGATAACAAAAAAGATGTGGTACCTTCAGACCTCAAATAATGTAAAGAAAACAAATTCATATTCATTTAGAAACAGCAATACTAATGTTTTAACTCAGGAAGAGTTCAGAAATTAACATTTGGTGGAATAACCAGGAGGTTTTCAATGCGGTTCTGAGCAATGGGCTCTTCAATTTTTCCAGAGCTGTATATATATATATCTATATAACATGGGCTACACACTTTACTCATGATCTTTATTCACGTTATAAAAAACTCTGCTTTTCCAGCAATAATCCAACAACAACCTTAAATGGAAATGATATGCCACAATTTTACTGTCTTCACACAATAAACAAAGCAAGCGATCACAACACAAAGATCAAATAGCTGCGATAAACAAGTGTTTGTGTTTCCTGAATAAAAAGAACAATATTTTCATCCGTATGAAATCCATGAATTCTAAATACCAAACATCGTACTGCCTGGTGAATCTTTCTTTTTCATATTACATGTCCAGGGTAACACGGGTACGAAGAAGAGAAAAGACCGGATGCAAGATCTGATTGATATTGGGTTTGGTTATGATGAGACGGACCCATTTATAGACAACTCTGAAGCTGTAAGTACTTCCACTTCACGGCATAGGCAAATTAAACAGCTGCGTATGGGCCACCCGCCAGCAGGGGGCAGCCAGGAGCGCGCTAATGCTCAAGCCGGATGTATAAATTCACCAGTTGTTAATGTTTATGAAAAGCAGTATTCAGTTTGATTGGTGCACCAACTGATCAATTGATTGGCCCCGATTTCCTTAATTCATGGCTGCTGTCATACCAATGTAAGTGTTTGCGGGTGGGAGGGTTTTGCTGTAACTGCAATACGATTGGTTTGTTCACGTGTTGTCGCCTGAGACTCCATTAAAACAGGAAAAAAGTTGCTAGATTTGTTGCTAGTTGCTATTTTGAAAAAAAAAAGTTGCTAAAGGAAACTGAAAACTTGCTAAATATGGTGACAGAGTTGCTAAATCAGCAACAGTAGGGGGACTAGTTAATCGCACAAGTGAAAAAGTCAGTCAGCTTCTCTCACTGCAGAACAAAAGGAGACGACGGCTGATTTTTGGACCTTTTTCAGAGTAGATTAGGTTGATTTCACATGCAGTTATCTTCCAATATTGCAAAATTACAAAAATCTGTCCAATTTATCGGTGGACCCCACTGCATTTGCTGTGTCCTTGATTTAATTTATTTATTTCAAACAGGTTTTTAAAAACAAGACAAGCAATCAGTAGGACAGAGAAAACATGTGCTTACTTAACCAAGAATAATTATTATTAATGTAATAATTATTAATTTATTAAATTAAAATAATTAGCTTGGCACTGATTTTCTCTTTGGAAAGGAGTAGGAAGAAGTGAAGACTTGTTTAATCCTTCCCCTTTTCTCAATTTAATGAATATTACTTACCGACTCAATAATGATCAAAAATCTGTAGTTAAAGCCATGTTTTAATATTCATGTGCCTTACAAATACAAAATGGTTATAACTCATAAAAAGACAAAAAATCTACGTCTAATGATAATGGTAATAATGACATTTTTAAATAACAACCGGAGATACGCCATCAGAAAAATAACCAACTCTTTGCCACCCTATAAATTCTTCTTAATCTGTGTTTTGGATGCTCAGCTGCTGTCTTGTGTTGAGATATTCATCCTCCTGCTTCTTATTAAATATGCATCTGATGTTTAACAACATTGCGTTCTCAGACAGTGAGCGCTAGGCTAAAGATAGCCTCATGTCCCTGTTACAACCTGAGACTGAAGTTAAAAACAGATCTATATGCTTCATGGATTTTCAGTGTTTCTTCTTTCCCCTGATGGTGTTTTATGCTCAGTATTCAGCTGTAATAGCTGAAATTATCGAGTCTGTGCCATTAAATGAGGTTTGTTTTGGTATTTGATCTGCTTTCGCAAATTGCACAGCACCTCTTCGACTCGGATTTTCTTTGTTCTGATTCATGAAGGGGGGAAATGTTCTTGCATGTAGCCTGGGGATGTTATAATCCATGTCAGATCTTTATTTACTCTGCTGCTCCATTAATTCTTGCTGACCAGCAGAGGAGCAGAGGAGGCTTTTGTGAGATGCTAACAAAACACATCATCAGTTACTCCGATGTTTTTAAATCCGCGAACAGCGTTCCAGTGTTTGTTGTGTAAGTGTTTTTTTTTGTTGTTTTCTGCAGTCCTGTGAACTTAACGCCACAAACTGTCTTCCATTGTTATTCTTCCCAGTATGATGAGCTGGTGCCTGCGTCTCTGACCACAAAGCTCGGGGGATTTTACATCAACACGGGCACGTTGCAGTTCAGAGCGGCCTCTGACTCAGAGGGAGAGGAGGACAAGGTGAGACAAGTCAAACACAAGCTTAGCTGTGCGTGGAGAATCCAGCGCAGTCGTTCTGGAAACCCGGTTTGTTTGTCTGTCTGTTTGAAAGAAGAATAAAACCACGGTGAAAGGAAGGTGGTGTTTTAGTTGTAGGGTTTCGCCATGCAGTGGGACGCAGTGGGACGCCGTCACTGTGGCAGAGGCAGTTAAAACGCCTCCCAGTGGCAGGAAGCCAGGTGTGGATGACGTCCAGCCTCAGATGCTGTAGGTCAGGGGGTCAAACTCAGTTTCATTTTGGGCCAGATCAAAAAAACTGAATGTTCTTAAAGGGCCGTTTGTGTCAGAATGCACCGATAAAACCCCTTAAATTGTTGAAATATTCAGGGTTCAATATGTGTTAGAGAGAAATATTGAACATTTTGTCAAACCGATCAGTCTGGTCATTGTGGGTCTGCTGTGCGACAGATTGGGTTTGTGATGGTTACTTTTTTTATTCAGGATCGTGATGAATCACTTCCATCTGTGTCGGGTCAAAGAAAAGAGGGACAGTGGAGATTTTTCCTCTACTTTCTTCTCTTCGCTGTATATAAATATGTCATTTATCTGTTCCAGAAGCTGAACAATGATAAGGAGCAGGCGATGAAGAAGAAGAATAATGATGAAGTGAACTGTGTGGAAGAGAAGAACCTGAAGATGAATAAAGTGACTAAACAAGGGTAAGAACTGTTTATCTAATGCGTTGTTCAAACAGGACATCATAGGGATGAAATGCGTATAAGTGATGATATAATGTTTCTAAAGAAATCAATGAAGGAAGCTTGGAGAACGAGCTAATAAGTTAGTTTATTTCTTTTTGTTGCTGATTTGTGTCTTCAAACGTCGCCACAGTGAAAAAGGGCATGGAAATTACCCCAAAATAAGAAGAAACACAGATTTTTTTCTCACTGCCTGAAGTTTAATCAAACCAAACTTTTCTTGTTTTAGGTCAGTCAGAATTATCAAAATTATTTCTATTTGCTCATTTCTGGAAAACTTGACAAAAATGTATTTTTCCTATATTTTTTGTAGCTTTCTTCAGAATCAGAAGCTTATACACAGCATGATTGCTGTCTCTTTAAGCAGCAAGGGAAAGCCTAGATGATGATGATGTCTTCACTTTAGAAACCTCTGGTAGGTTAATTGTCACGTTTGAGTCACTAGGCGACTCACCTGGGGATACACTTTAAGGAACACGCCGTTCTCTGGTTTCTCATGGTGGGAAATTTGAAATAAACACGACAGGGTATCAGGAAGAGAATTGTCCGGTTCATCCTTGGCAACAATTTCTTGATCATTTGTAGCAAAAGATGGATCTATATCTAAGAAAACAGCTGTTTTTTAGGTGTTTTTGTAGATGTGAACATCTCAGCCCTTTCTATTTAACTTAACATCAATACAGTTTGGAGCTAATCTGTTTGTTTTTTGTTATTAACCAGTTAATCCAAAAAACAAACGGATTGTTTTTTATTTTACAGAATTTGAACCAGGTGAAGCTAAAACTACTTGAGGAGTTTTTGGTTGAACATAATTACATAGATTTTTGTTTTTTATCTTCAATGCAAAATGTGTGCGGCTCTGGAATAAGTAGAGTCTGCTCCACTGAACCGCATTGAAAACCTCCTGGTTATTAAACCAAATACTGACCTCTGAACTCTTCCTGAGTGAAAACGTTAGTGTTGTTGTTTCTAAATGAATATAAACTTGTTTTCTTTGCATTATTTGAGGTCTGCAAGCGCCGCATATTTTTAATTATTTTGACCATTTCTCATTTTCTGCAAATAAAAACTAAATTTTTGCTTGGAATTACAGACACATGTTGTCAGCAGTTCATAGAATAAAAGAACAAAGTTAATTTTATTCAAACATAAACTTATAAAGGGTAAAACCAGAGAAACTGATCATTTTAAGTGGTTATTTTACATTTTTTTCAGATCTGTATATGTTTGTACAGTTTTAGCTTAACTGCTGCTCTAAGTGTTATTCTTGCAGCAAATGGCAATTTTTGAGTCTGTACACTCCAGTTAATGATTAATTAATTATTAATTTAGTTGACAATTATTTAATCAGTCCTAGTGGAAACATTATGAAACCTTTGCCTAAAGCTTGTTTAGCTAAAACAGCTTGTTGAAATAACTAAAAACTGTTTTTTTTCTCTGACAGGTATTCTGCACATTGGCATTAATTATTTCCCTTGAATGGACTTTATTTGAACCTCTGGATGTTATGTGGCCTGGTGCCGATACACACGGTTTCTTCGGTTGGTTCTTTTGACCCGACGCTCTCTGACTTGCTCCTCTGCCGCTCATGACTGCTGACCGATTTTCGCTCTGAGCTGCTGCGACAAGTCAGCCACCTTCAGAAAAATTCTCTATTATCCACACTTAAATATGCTGAATGCTCTGAGACGCCAACACTCTGAAAACATCTTCTAAAAATAGCGGCAGCCATTGTGGTGGTGCCATTATGAAACAGATGATATTATATACGTGTGTGTCAGAGAGACGGATCTTTGGAAGCGAGCTGCGCGCTAATCCCCCACATTCCCAGTAGCTCTCTGCTTTCTCCGGGCCTCTCGGCTGCTTTTGTCGTCGTGTGCTGAGATCTCGGTGCGAACGCACGTTTCATATCAGGGCCTCTGAGGTCAGCTGGTGTGTTTGTTAAAATTTCACAAGGAAAACTGCAGCAACTTGGTTGTCAGACTTCACAATAGCCACTCATGGTTTGCTCAGGGATTGAAATGGGGCTTGGTGTTACTCACTTGTGGGTGTTTTCAGCAGGAGACTTAACTTTTTAAATGGAGCTAAGATCCGGTTTGACAGCTTTCTGCCTTTTATACTTGAAAAGTAACATTGGCATAAATTAATGAAACAACTGTAACACGGTTAGGCATAAATTTGGAACAAAAAATAGAATAAAGGTCAGGCTGAATCATAACAGTCAACAAATTTAGTGATGGATTAAATGTTAACTGGACTTAAAAACAGGCTAATTTTTCGAAAAACAACAGACAAATCTACAAAAACATTTACATTTTATATTTAACTTAAGAAAAAAAAACTTTGTAAATAAGTTCTACCCATAGTATTAATACTTAATATTGTCTCAGTATTAATTCCAAAAATACTTGAATAGATTTTATATAAAAAATAATAAAAAATATGATCCCTACACTTTAAGTCGAGCAGAAACAGATTATCTTTTCATATGTTGATCTTTATTTTTTGCTACAAATGATCAAACCTACATTAAATGTAATATTATAGCATTTTAGAAGGTAAAATGTTTATTTTATTGCTTAAAAAGGAATGGAATCAATTATTTTTAATTTTTACATATATCTAATATTGTATAGCATTAGCTTAAATAGTTGACATAAAAAATAGTTTTATCAGATTACTCGTCGATAACTAAAGTAATAGTTGCAGCCATATTTATCTTTTTTTAATAGTAACTCAAATTAATTAAGACTCAACACCTTTCTGCTCCGTCTGCTGCAGCATCTGTGTGACCTCATACATATCTGATTTAGCTTTGCTTCAACTGTTTACAGCCTTTAGCTTCCCAAAACATTCAGCTTCTGGTCTGTATGCTAACAAAACACATCAGTAGTTATCAGGTCTTGGCTGGTTGACTGAAGAGCTGCTGAATGTTTGCAATTGTCCTGATAAAATCTCAAAAGCAAAAGAAGACGAGTTGGACTCGGTATTTGGAGAGATATTGTGTTTCAAGTGCCAAGCATTCATGCTGCACGTATATTTAGTGAGTTGGAAGGACTCTCACTGCCTTTAATGCTCACACCCGATAGCATCACAGCTAGCATATTTTTAGTAGCTGAGATGCTAAAAGGTCATGAAGCGCGGCGGAGAGATCCGGCATTTCCATTAAAGGAACATTTTCTAGGAACCAGTTTAGTTTCTCTGGAGGCATTTTTACCTCTTTAGTGAAATGTTTGTTTGAAATCATATGATTTTATTGTAAAGCTCTTGTATTTTTATGAATTTGTCCTGACAATATTGTCTGTATTCTGCTAATATTTTGACTTTATTCTTTTAATTTAAAAAAATTCTTAGACCTAGCCAGATATCTAGGAAATTAAATAAAATTTTGTGCGTTTTGGTCTTTCATCTGTACAAAAACTCAGTTTAACATAACTAAAACAATTATTTATATTTATTAAAACTCATACCAAAGTGAAGATTTGAGAAAATTTGACTGTGTAGATGGGAAAATTAAGATTTAGGGTCTTTTTCATTACAGGCTGTGATAAATAATATGCTAATATACGTTGCAAAAACACAAAATCTTACCAAGTAAGTTTGGTTTCTAGTGCAAATATCTTAGTACACTGGAGGTACTAAGATAAATAACTTTTTAGCAACATACAGAGGTTTGTTTTCAGTAAATAATTCCTTAATATGAAAAAGTACTTGAAGGTTATTTTACATTTTTCCCATGTGTAAGTTAATTTATCTGCCAATAAAACAAGTACCTTATCATCAATTTTAAGGAATTATTTACTTAAAATAAGCCTCTATATCTTGCTGAAAAGTTTATTTTAAATTAGTCTCATTTCAAGGTTACTAAAATATTTGCACTAGAAACTAGACCAAAAATACTTGGTAAGATTTTGTGTTTTTGTGTGTTGATAACTTTATATTTTAATGCACTAGGGAAAAGTAGTTTAACCTACACATCTGTCCACACAAATGAACCTCCTGGCATCATGTTTAATTCTTAACAGGAAGTTCTGGTTGTTTTGAAGCAATCTGATTGGCTGACATAGCTTCTAGCTTTGCGCTGCACTGCCCCCTATGGGTTTGACATGCTTAACACAACGCTGAGGTGCGTCTAGGAGCCGGTTCATGTCAAAGGAAACTTTTCTGAAACCAGTCTGTTATTTTAAACGACGTGGCAGAGGTGTTGTTTTTATAAAGTTTGACCTTTATACTGTCGTACTCTGGATTGTTAAAGTTTCAGCTCCCCTGCTGTCGTCCCCAGTTTAATAAAATATGTCTCTCCTCATGGCTGCAGTAGCAATATGCAGTTTACAATTGAAGCACGATCACATTTATTCTCTAAAAACACTCGCTGTCTCTCTGCCACTTTAATTATATAATCAGTTACCGCAGCATATTAGACAGCATCTAAATCTGTCTGTTTACTTAGCTTTTCATTTAATCTAATTTAAGTACTTACATTTTATTTTATTCCCATTAATGTTATATGTTTTTATCCTGTTTCACTAACTACCTTGTTTAATTGTGTGGTCTTTTTTGTGTTTTTACTGTTTTTTGTATGTAGAGCACTTTGTTGAACGCAGCCAGCAGCTCCTAAACAACCAAACTATTGTTTTGATTAATAATATAAAGACAGCTGCAGCTAACAGCAGCGTATTCTTTAGTGGAAATATGTAAGCCTGACACAATGAGAAATCAATTAACTGAACAATAAATTAAAATTAGTTTGATGATTTCCCCCCTGATGATTAATACGTTTTGAATGGCAATTCTGCTTACAGAGACGCTACAATCCAATCATTAATTAATATGGGTTTTGTTGCGTTTTTTAAATTTTATTTTAGATATTTAAACTATCTTCCAATTATTGTCTTAAGTGTTCTTTACAAATGTAAAGTTTATTGGTCTTTGAGTGGATGAACTTGCATTATTATGCAAATATCAATATATTACTTGAAAATGGTCTCAAATTGCAAAAATTGGATTTATCGCAATTATTATTGAGACAATTCATGTTATTTTATTTATCAAAAAGCTGATTGTAAAGCACACTTAAAGCTACAGTAATATTTATAAAAAAATGTAGATTTTTTTTTTACAGATTTTTTTTTACATATATGTTAAAACTATTACCTGGTCAATCAACCTCATGTACTCGCTGCTCAATATACTGAGGGCGGAGAAACAACTTACCGTTTATCCGCCATCATCGGCGGCTATGCTAACTAGCTTGAGCATTGCCTAGCAGGCTCTGCTAGCTGCAGCACAGCAGAGAGTAAAGGAAAAAAATTAGCTGCTACACTCAGAGGTGATTGACAGCACTAAGACCCGCCTCCTGGCTCTGATTGGTTGTTTCTATTTAGCATTGGGTTAGAAGAACTCGATTTTTTTCACAGACTGTCTCATAATTATACCATCACAAAACGGTCACAGTGTCAACAAATATGTAAAAAAATATAATTTTTATAAAATATGGAAAAATCTGTTGGTAACAACTTTAAATTTTTTTTTAATCTGACAGAGTGTCGGCTCTCAACCTCCATCGACCAGAGAAGAAGAAGAGGAAGAAGCTGATGAAGGACTCGCTGTACCTGGCGGCCATGCTTCGCCGTTTCACCCGGGAAAAGGAAGAGATGAAGAAGCGAAATCCCAGCGTGGATCAGCTCCGTTTGGCAGCCGGTCCTGCCAGCAAACCCCAGAACCCCGGAAACGCCGCCCAACTCCCGTTAGCCTCCAACTCCACCCTCCCTCAGGGCGGCGCGTCCGCCGGCAACCTCTCGCTCACCGACCTCACCTCTGACCCCGCCGTGACGTCACTGCTGGGCTCCGCCAACGACAAGGAGCTGCAGGATCTCCTGGGAGATCTAGACTTTAGCTTGTTGGACTCCGACCAGCAGCACGCCATGGCGACGGCCAGGGAGAACGGCATTCTGGGTATCGGAGTTCCCTCCCAGAAAGCAGTGGGAGGAAGCAGCCAAGGGCGAAGCCTGGGGTCGTCCGGCGGGCTGTTTCCCCCGCCGCCGCTGCCCGACGGACTTCCTGCTCCTCTGATTAAACGCATCGAGGACCTGCGGGCGGTGAGTCAGGCTTCTGGTGGGCGGCGCCAATTACCCATGAAGCCTCTTCTGTGGAGTTGAACCGAAATGCCACTGGGCTCTCAGAGAGGCTCCGAATGTTTATTGTTACGGTTTATTCCAGTGGGAATAATCTCCTGTGAAGTATCAGGAAAATGGGGCTTAGAGCTGAAGCCCTTCGGGGTTTTATGTAACCAAGCGAGGAGCCGCTGCGCCTCACGGAGGAGTTCTGCTCTCTCCTACAGCCTCGCATCTTTTTTTAGATGTGGGTGAAGGATTCACAGAGAAAAGGGACAGAGGTGAAAAAGAAATAGTGCGAGGAGGACGAGTTAAAAAATTCACAGCTTTTCAGCCGGCGTTGTTTTGGTTATAAATTCATTTATGGTTAAACAGGAAATGCGTTCCTCATATAAATAGCGTTATTGCAAGGATCTCATTCTTTTTATTTTTCAGACCATTTTTATATTTACAAAGTTACGGAAGAGGATTAGGGCCACCGAAAAAATAAATAAATCTGACTTTAATCTCAGAATTATGACTTTAAAGTCAGAAAGTCAGAATTCCGACTGAACAGGTTTGTGAAGAGGTTTCATCATTACATTCTTAAGAACATTTATGATCTGGATTTGGCCCAAAACCAAAATGAGTTTCACTCCCCTGGTTTAGATTGTGTCTAATGGCCAATAAATGGCTGTTGTCATGTGCAGTTGCACCTCAGCCTTTTGCAAACAGACATAAACATGAAGTGAATAAATCGATTCACTGAGGCTCTTTAAATGTGTATAAATTTGAAAATTTAAATCGACATTTGTGACTATATAACATAGACCGGGGTCTATTTCCTTATTGCAAACATTTCCCCCCTTGTCTCCTCCGTAAACAACAACAACAGGTTGCAGCTTCGTCCACTTCAGCCGCGTCTATTCAGAGGTTCATTATTCGCGTGAGGCGCGTTTCCTGGTGCGACTGTGTGCTTGGAGTGTGAACCACAGTGCTGAGTGCTGACTCGGGCTTTTCCTCCACAGGCCTCGCGGCAGTTTGATCAGGAGGGCAGGAAGAAATTTTTCACCCTGGACATGAATAACATCCTCCTGGAGTGAGTAGGACGGCCTTTAAATCACCGTCGAGTCCAATTGCAGCTTCGCTCTCCCCTCAGTCACTTCCCGCTGATTTCCCCCACCGCCTCTCCTGCTGTCTTCAAGTGTTTTGTTTTCTCTCTGTCTCTTATTGTCTGTGGTAATGACTTATTACGTCTCTCCGTTCGTCCTCCTCTGCCGCCTCCAGTCGCTCTTCCCTCATCCACCTCTTCATCTCTCTGGTTGTGTTTTGTTCTGTTTCTAACCAGCTTGACTTTCTGTCAGTATTGAGCTGCAGGTCCAGGAACAGCCTCCTGAGATCCGCTCAGACATTTACTCGCACATGGAGGCGTTTGTGCCGTGCAACAAAGAGGCGCTGCTCAAGCGCCTGAAGAAGCTCAGCCTCAACATCCAGGTGAGCAGAACCAAGACTGGGGAAAATCCCTGGACATTTCCGGATCCAGGATGTGATTAGGAGTCAGCTGTTCACACCGCAGCCTTTGAGAAAGTGTTGTCTAAAAAAATGGATTAAAAGACGTTTGCAGCTGCTTTAAGTGCAGATTGAATGAAATTTTAGCATTTAAGATACAACTCATGTTGAAAATTGACATAAAAAGCTGGCTGAAGTTTTTTTGTTTTAGCTGATTCTTAAAAATAAAATCAGCTTGGATGTTGCGTAGGAAAAAATAAGTAGAGGATCATCAGTGCATCTTTTTTGTTATCTTGACCGTTTCTCATTTTCTGCAAATAAATACTAAATGTTTGCTTGGAATTTCAGAGACATGTCAGTAGTTCATAGAATAAAAGAACAAAGTTCATTTTACTCAAACATAAACCTATAAAAAATAAAATCAGAGAAACTGATCGTTTTCGGTGGCCTCAGTTTTTCCCAGAGCTGTAGATACATTTTTAAATTAGCTGATGATTCTTCCTAATTAATCCGATTCAGCTCTGATTGTGCTGATCTGTTTGTGCTGAAATATCATGAATCTCTAGAGTTGAGTTACTTTATAACATCAATAGATGGAAATTAGGCTTTGATAAAAATGTTTAGATTCTAAACTTGAAGTGGACATAAATGGAAAATGACGAAACTTTTACTAAATCAAACTTATCTTTTTTATGTTGTTTTTTTATTGTTTCCTGTCTGTTTTATTTCTGTCATCCACAAATCACTCACTTCTCATTTTTTCAGATCAGGGAGTTGCTTCCTTTTGATTGCAGATTCACAGATCTGGAGAAAACTAAGAAGCCCCTTAAAGTTTCTTTTATAGGTCTATGTTTAATAAAATTAACTTTGTTCTCTTATTCTATGAACTACTGACAACATCTCTCTGAAGTCCAAAGCAAAAATGTTGTGTTTATTTGCAGAAAGTGAAAAAGATGCAGGGCTTTCAGACCTCAAATGACGCAAAGAAAACAAGTTCACATTTATTTATAAACAGCAACACCAATGTTTCAATCAGGAAGAGTTCAGAGATCAGTATTTGGTGGAACAACCAGGAGGTTTTCAACACGGTTCGGTGCAAAGGGCTCTTCGTTTTCCCAGAGCTTCATTTTGGTACCTGCTGATTCCAAACTTCTCTGTTCTCCTCATCCGTGATGCCGTTTTGTGCAGCTTCTTGCTCCTCCGCCATGTTCCTGCCTGTCTGTGTTTACGGAGCAGGAAGTGGCTCTGCTACATGACGGCTTTCCTAACGCATCATCAGTAACGTTCTCTCTCTCTCCTCCCTCCATTCATCCACCGCCTGCTTCTCCTTTGTCACCATTGGCTGTTTTCTCCTGTTCATCAGGACGACCGGCTGCGCTCGCCTCTGCTGAAGCTGAAACTGGCTGTTTGTAGCGTGATGCCTGAGCAGATTGCAAAATATAACATGGACTGCATGGCCAAAGTTGCAAAGTAAGTAAATCTCTCTGGGTTCAGATGTTGTGCAGTCCTGACTTCATGAGTTTCATTTTATTCATTTTGAGCTGAAGTAAATCTCATTCATTGGTTTGTTGCCACTAACCTTTTTTAGGGACTATGATAGTTTTCTCGGGCATTTTTGAATTTTTCTGCTTCTACTGCCTTTTATTTGGTTGAACTGAAATATTTGGGTTTGTACTTGATAGAGGAAAGTTACTGAACATTTCTGATTTGTTACATTTCCTTGTTAAAACTCCCCTGCTGCTCATTTTCTGTCAGCTTTTGACTTTAACATATTTTAAATTATCCACAAGTAAATTTAAATTAAGTAAATTTAGATCATTTTTGCTTCAAAACAGAAATAAAACACAAATAAAAGCCAGTAAATTAAGGCTTATTAACAGATTTAAATAAAACGAAATGAGGTAAACACTTGCTGCTGTTTGATTTATTTAATATCTGCTAATATTTCACATTTTCATAGTTTGAAGGGATTTTAATTTAGTGAAGTTGTTTATTTTGTTTTCTAATGTCATCTGAAGGGATTAAACAAGACGGTCAAATTACAATATTTGTCTAATATATAAACTTAATGTTATTGTTCTTTCTAGATAATGAAATGATAATAATGATAAAAGTGTTGACCTTTTTTAGTTCATTGTAAAACAATCAGACGTTTGTAAATTAAGAAATATTGAATTGTAATCACCTTCAGAGTTCTTGTTGATCTGCATTAAGATGAATCTTTTGTTTCTGCACACAAAACATCTGAGATAATTTGAGTGTTTTCAGCTCCAGACACATAAAATATGGCCATGAAAATCCATAAGACACATATATATATGGCATCTTGATTTAATTTAAACTAATCTAATTTGGATTAAATTAAACTAGGTTATTTAAATGCAATTCTTTAATTTAAGTTACTACCTAAATTAAAGAAATTAAATTATTTAATTTTATCGCTTTGTAAAAAATGGGTGTAAATTCAACTCTCACCAGTTTAGATGTATTTATTTATTTATTTATTTATTTATTTTGGCTGAAATTCCTGACTTTTCATGATTGAAAAGGAATAGTTTTTTTTGTTGTTTTTCTTAACAGTACAAGTGAATTTATTTATAATTTCTTACTGTCTCATAATTCCACAGAGTTTAATTATTTGTGCTGTTGCTGAGTTGGTCTGCTTTTAGTGTTTTCTGCTCAAGAATGAAATCATGAAACTTCGTTTAAATATTATTTTCAAACATCAATAACAACTGGAGGCCACCAGATAAACTCTTAGTGGTGTTTATTTTTCTGTTTGAAACGTAACATCAGCCCCACCATAAGCCGACTGGCTAAAACTTGGTCCTGCCTGCGTTTTACAGGCAGCAGTCGGAGGAGGGAGACAGGAACGGCTCAGAAGAGGAGGATGATGAGAAACCTGGAAAACGAGTGATGGGACCTAGAAAGAAGTTTATCTGGGACGACAAGCTCAGGTAAAGATCGGATGTCGTCTCACATCCGCTGTCTCCTGATCCACGTTTATCTTTATGCTTTATTTGTTCCACATTTTGTTATTCGGCATCTATTTCCTGAGCCGCATCATCCGTGTTCATTATGGATGTGGTTCAGATCTGCTGTGTGCAGGAAGAAAGAAAAGCTGAAATCATGAACTGGTGTTTTCCAGTTAAAAATGTAGAAATACGCTGCAAAAATACAAAGTCTTTGCAAGTATTTTGTCTAGTTTCTGGTGCAAATATCTTGGGACACTTGCAATAGGACAAATCTAACTTATGAGTAACTTTTCAACTAGATACAGGAGCTGGTTTCAAGTAAATAATTATTTAATATTGATGGAAAAGTCTTAGTTCCTCTGACAGATTATATCACTTAGACCAATACATTTTTTTTCCATTTTATAGGTGAAATAATCTGCTGGTGGAACTGGTATGTTTTCACCAGCATTAAGGGATTATTTACTCAAAACAAGCTTCTATATTTTGCTGAAATGTTGCTTGTATCTTACATATGTTTTTGCAAGTGTGCTAAGATATTTGCACCAGAAAGTAGACAAAAGTACTTTTAAATATTTTTGTATTTTTGAGTGTATTCATAGATTTTGTTATATTTTTTTACATTAAGTGTAATAAGATATTTTCACTAGAAACCACCCAAAAATAATTGTTTTTGCAGTAAATACTTCTCTTCAGACGGACATTTACAGCCGTTTGCTGTTTCTTTTTAAACAATATTGAAGTTTAGCCGATAGATTTTTAACGTAAGCTCGTTTTAAGCGTTTGCAGACTTTGTGATTATAAATCCAAAACATTTGAATGTAGATAAAGTTGGAAAAACAAAATAATTTGATCTGTTTTCCTAACTCGATTGTACTTTTTCATTTTGTGAGCCTTTCCTTTATTGAAAGTTTGTGCCGCCTCTGTCGTTATGTAATGAACTAAAGCCTTGAACATTGATCTGAATGTGCGGCCTGGTTTGTGCAGGACGCTGCTGTGCAACCTGGTCCGTGTGAAGCTGAGCTGCTATGCGATGGAGAAGCAGTGCGCTCTGTCGGTGGAGGATTATCTCAAGGCCTTCCTGGAGAACGAGGTCAAACCGCTGTGGTCCAAAGGCTGGATGCAGACCAGGTCTGGACGTCTGTGTGTAAACAAACATGTCAGCAACTCTGCAAATCCTTTACAGGCACTTTTTGGGACTTACCTTAAAAACAAACAAATTACAGCTCTGATAAATATTCAAAATACATATTTTAATCTATTTTAACTCATCTGAGTTGTAGTAAGGACGTCTTTGTCCCTCATAACGATTTGAATCAATAAACCTACTGATATGACATTAAAGTCGTTGCCATGGATGCCATAAAATTACTTTAAATGTGCAGGAAAATTAACACAATGCATTTTATTGGTTGTTACATTTGCTACCTCAGTGTTGTGATTCTTCTTCCACTGAACTTTCTCCATTAGTTTTTTGTTTTTCTTTGATAGCTGCTCAGACATGGAAGTGCTAGGCCAATGTTTGCATTTTTCCTCTGTTTTATTTACTTTGTAGATAATTTCACTTGCAACAGATTTAAATTATTTGATAAATGGACAAACATGCAGCTGCTTAAGCCGTGTTTTAGCTGCTTGCTTTTTATTTTTACATAAAAACCAAAGAATCTCCGTTTTATCCCTTCACTTGTTGAGATGATGTGTTTAATCTTCTCTCCATGTTAAAGAGTCATTGACTAAAACTTCATTATTTATTCCTCAAAGTTGCTTTGCTGCTGTTTTTAATTCAAAGCACAATCGGTGCAAGTTTTGGATGACTAGTTTCCAAGTTGGCAGTATTAGAAGATAACGCATGAAAATAGCAACAGCTGGTGCCAACATCCACTTAGCAGCCAGTTCAGAGAAAGAAATCAGCTTTCAAACATTTAGTTTTCTCATTTTGATGCAAATAAAGACGTGCTTCAGTGGAAAACACTCTAATCCACAGTAAATGGAAGAAATGATCAGATAAAAATAGTTTATCGGTTGTAAGTGGCAAAAAAAAATCCAATTTTCATCTTGATGTTACTTCATGTTTATTTACATTTATCTTACAAATCCAGATTATCTATAAAGCATATTTAAAAACAACTTTCGAATAAAACACAAACATCCAACAAACGAGTAACAAATAACAAAAGAGCAACTGAGAAAGGGTTTAATTTTAAAACTTAAAAACAGGAAGCGAGGATCCCTGACATTTAAAGGCAGTTTGACTGAAAGTTTTGGTGCCATTATAGAAAATGTTCAATTTCCTTGTATTAGTTTCAAATTGGAAGTTTTGTGAAACTGGAAGTTGGTTTTTTTTTTTATATATACTTTTTTAAGCTTTATTTTTCTGTTTTGTGTTTTTTAGAATCTTGTTCAAGGAAAGCCTTGCAGTTCACGGTCACCTCACTGGAAACCTGTAAGTCTTCACTGTGTCACCTCAGACAGTGTGAGTGAACGAGTGAGGCGTCCTCTCATGGTTTCATTCTCATTTCTTCATGTAGAGTCAGAAGGCGAGTGGTGCCAGGACCCAAGGCCAGAGCCAAGGTGAGCGGCCGTTCTTCTCTTTACATCAAGTCACGGCGGCGTTTTCTTGTCAAATGTTGATGTGAAAGCAACAGTTGGACTTCGGTTCGGCCATGTTGGATCCTTAAAGGGGCAGTGCCATGTAAAATAAACTGACTTTTAGCTTTACATCCTATTATAATGATGTTACTCCCTCATCCAAAACATACCTGGAGTGTTTCTCTGATTCTTTTATTGATATTTGAGAAATCCTTTAATCTCCATGGCAACCGTTCAGCTGTGTAAAACACCTGCATGAACCTAACGTAGCCGACTCCTTCAGACTAGCCAGCAACAATTAGCAACCACCTGGAGGGACGGCACATCAGCTCCTTCTCAGTGCAACGCTGGTGAAAACGTGGTTAAAGGGTCAATAGAGGAGCCATGTTGGGACGACGTCCTGAAGGCCGAGATTCAGAGACAGCAGGAATTTTTAAACCTGCAGTAAAACTTTTATAAAAAACTAAATCTTTTACATATTTGTTAAAACTCTTGCCATGTCGTGATAGTTTGAGGCAGATGATCTGTGAAAAGATCAATCACTTCCTTCCTGAAGAAATGCAGAGCTCCTGATCAAATCAGTCAGGAGGAGGGCCTTAGAGCTGTCAATCATCCTCGTGTATTTGCTGCTCAATGTGCTAATGACGGAGAAAAAAATAATTGTTACAGGAAAACCGTTTATCCGCCATCAATGATGGCTATGCTAACTAGCAGAGCGCAGTGAGGGGGCATGGTGAGAAGAGCAGAGTCACATGGGCATGAATGACAGCGCTAAGACCCGCCTCCAGGCTCTGATTGGTCGTCTCATATCAAACTGACACGACATGGTTACAGTTTCAACAAACATGTCAAAAAATACATTTAAATAAAAGTTACAAACTGCTGTGATAAACCAACAGAGGCGTTAAATTATGAAGCCATGTTTGATATATGTGGCATTTTTATAGCTGGATATAATTTAAGAGCAAATGAACAGTTCAGACTGACTGGCTGCTTGAGGTTCTGAGTTTCTTCTTCTTCTCCTCCTCCTGCAGGACGGTCTGTGGCTCAACAAGCTGCCTCTCACCGTGACCTCTAACCCCGCCGTGACCTCCGGCCGCCAGCCGCCCCTCCTGGCGTCGCCGCCGGAGCCCATCTGTCTGTCGGACTCTCTGGACGAGGACCTGACGGCTCCGTCTCTGGACTCCATCTCCCACGCTCTGGCGCTGCTTAGCAACGCCTCCAGGGGCCTGAGCCTGGCGGACAGCCCCATGTCGCCGCCGCCCCTCCAGATGCCCACCTCCTCGCCGCCGCCCGTCGCCCCCCACTACCCCGCCGCCTCCCAGCTGGCCGCCTCGGCTGCGTCCGCGCTGCAGCAGCAGCAGCAGCCGCTGGTGAAGGCGGAGGCGGCTGCTGCTCCTCCTCCTCCTCCTGCTGCTGCTGCTGCCTCTGTTGGAAACGCATCAGGAGCCTCTTCCTCCTCCTCCACCTCCTCCTCCTCCTCTTCTTCTCCTGTTGTCTCCTCCATGGCTCGCCTGCACACCCCCGTCCTCTCGTTGGCCTCCAGGACTGCAGACTGTCACTACGGGCAAGTCAAGGGCTGCCTGGCTCAGGCTCAGAGACACGTTACCTTGGTGACGCCCAGCCACAGGCCGCCGGCGGCGAAGATGCACCCGCTTCCTTCTCCTTCGCCTCCGAAGCAGCGGCCTCCGCCCACCGCTTCCCCGCTGCTGCCCCCCCACCAGAAAGGCTTCACCTGCCCAGCAGGGATACTGGGAACACTGGGAGGCGTTTCCAAGAGCGCCGTCAAACCCGGCGGCGGCAGCAGCAGCAACGGCGGCGGCCTGAGCGGCCCCGTCCAGCCGCCGTCCTCCTCCTCGCCTTCGCCGCGCTCCACCTCTTCGTCCCTCCACGTCCCGCAGGCGTTCCAGCCGCCGTCCCCGTCTTCCTCGCCGTCCCCCACCTGCCAGACTAAACCCCCGTCGCACCATCACCACCAGGCCACCTTCATCACGCCCATGCAGGCCACCCTCACCAAGTCGTCCCACAGCAGCAACTCCTCCCCCATCATCAAGCTCACCCCGCGGCCGCCGGCGCCGCCCCCGGCTTCCTCCCCGTCCTCCTCGCCGTCGCACCAGCTCCCCCATCAGCAGCACCAGTACGCTTCCAAAACCCCCAAGACCTTCCGGAGCCCCTTCGGCGTGTCGGCGGGCGGCGGCGGCCCGGTGAAGCCGCCGCTGCCCGGCTGCAGCTTCGTCCAGAAGCCTCAGCCGCCGCCGCACAGCAGCAGCGCCAACAGTAAGGGAGAGAAAGCTCCGCCCTCCTCCACCGCTTCGGTCTCGGCCAATCAGAGGCAGAGGGTCTCTGTGGGCGGGGCCATCCAGAGCTCCAAGGCGGGAAACGGCTGGGCGCCTTCAGGCTCTCTGGCTACGTCGGCTACAACGTCGCATCTCTCACAGGTCAGGTTTCACCAGTCAAACATTAAAATGACAGAAACTAGGAGGCTGTTCATTTATTTGCAAAGCATTAGTGGAACCTCCTCCACAATCAACAAGAAGTTAGCAAGCGGTTCCTGGATGGTAAGTCGACAACAAAACACTTATCTTTTCCAGCAGCCATTGTACAGTGTTAAACCAGCTAACTGAATATCCTGGAGCTTCGATTAGTTTGCTAATTGTGACTGAATCTGTAGGGTTTTGAAACTGCTCATTCTCCACACAACAGAAACATTAGCTTATCACCAAAAATTGACTCTTTAAAGCACTTGTGTTGTTTTTGAGCCACAATGGGTGGGAACTGCACCGTTACCTAGCAACTCAAGCTAAGTTGCAGCATGTTTTTTTCAGCTGGTTTTACCACTGGATGTGCTGTACAATGGCTGCTGGAAAAGACACATGTTTTGTTGTTGACTTAAAACTCAGAAATCACTTACTGCATTCTTGTTGGATATGCAGGAGGCTCTACTAATGCTTTTCAAAGGTGCATATCTGTTTGTATCCATTTTCAGAGTATGGATTGTGTGGCAGGAGCTTAACTTGGATTTAAAGTGACAGGAGGCCTTAAAACAGCTCAAAATATGCTGAACTGATCAGATTCTTTATCTAAGAAGGATTTTGTGCATGTTTTTTAAGCCCTATACAAGAAAGCACAATTTAAAATTACATTTTAAAAAGTACAAAATTCTTATGTATATATTTAAGATGGGAAAAACCTATTTTTCTTTATCTTTAGGTCACAGCTGCAGGTTCTCCTCTCCTCACCAACCACTCTGCTCTCCCTCTGGGCTTCGGCATGCTGGGAGGTCTGGTTCCCGTCTCTCTGCCCTTCCAGTTTCCCCCGTTACTAAATTTCAGCTCTCCTGGAGCTGCAAGTGCGGCCAGCATGGGCTCAACCCCCAGCTCCAACTCAGGATACCCTCTAGCACAGAGCGACCTAATGGGTGAGTTATCAGCTGATGAAACTCAACAAAATGAAGTTATTACTGAAAATGTGATTGGATGAAAACACATTGAAACATTGTCATAATGACGGTTCCTCCTGTCGGCGAATCTGTCCACTAAACAGAAAAATATCCTGCAGAAATGAAGCCAGCTGCAGTTCTCCACAAGCCCACCAGGGGGCAAAGCAGACATGTGATGGAAAGTTATAATAAATATGACAACAGAGTTATAGTGCAAGTAAAATTACGATGCAATATTAACAGGAAAAAGTCGTAAAAGCTTTGATACGTTTTCAAAATCTGATGTCCTGCAATAATTTGACCAAATTATTCAGCTTCTAGTGAATGAAGGTCATCAAAAACTGTCTAAATGATGCTTCTGACCAAGCAGAGATTATATCCAGATAATGATTCCTGTGAAACTAACCTTGTACATTCTGCTTTTAAATGTACAATTCTTCCAGAGTTGTGGCTGTGATTCACAGAATGTGTGTAATTGGGACTAATTAGTTGCTTAAGCAGCAGGTAGGTGTGTTGACATTAGCAGCTGCTCCATCTGCAGACTGAGCAGCTGAGTAGGTGGAAGAACAGAGACGACAGGCGCTTTTCCTGTAAGCACCGGTTTAAGATCAGAACCCAAAGCTTTGGGTTAGGAACGCAATCAAACTTAAAAAAAAAAGAAGTTTTGTTTTATTTTCCTAAAAAAAAAAAACAAAAGAAGAAAGGCTTAGCCTGGCGGTGGCGTTAGTGAAGCATGGCGGGCCGCCAGGCCTGTAACATCCTGGGGGAAACCCTGATTTCAATAAAACCGGAACAGGTGGAGACTGATGTCAGGCTGCTTTCTTTCAACGTTTCAGTATTTTTTTCATTATTTCCGCACTATAAGGTTAATGGTTAGGAGACAATAAGGAAAGTGCTTGAGGAGAAGTTTAAAAATAAATTAGTGGAAATTTTTGCTACACAGTAAATAGAGTTGAGATGTATAATAATGTAAACATCTATAAATTAAGTTGTTTAAATTCTCATTCTGTATGATGAAAACATACTTTATATTTAGTTCACATTCTGACACTGTACATCTTTGTAGTGTCTGTTGTAAATCTATGAATCCATGCAGAGAGTCAGAGGGAGGCAGAGACTGAAACATATATCTGTAGATATTTTAGTTACATGTTTGTGGCTGAAAATGACAGGAAAAAAACATTTAGTCTTTTTGCTTCAGTGTTTTTCATGACTTTTCTTTGGTAAGTTACTGAATGCAGAGCTGGAAAGTGAGACAGAGTTAACAGTGAGGAGCTACGGGTCTGTTAGACGTGAAAAGCATCGTTTTCATTAATTTTGTAGATCAAACTGTTGCACTGATGTAGAGTGTTGTTGAAGAAGGACAAAACTTGTTTTTTAGATTTTATTTTTGTTGGTCAAACTGATATATTGAGTTTAAAACTGCTGAGTCCTAATTTATGAGCCGTTTTCTACTTTGGTTTTAGAAAGAGGTAGAACCAGTTCAATTACCTGTCAATTTATATCAAAGCCAGTAATCTAATATCTTTTGACCAATGAGATGTTTCAGAATCTGGTAGCCTGTCTGAGCTACCAGAGTATTTAGCTTGCCAGTTGTGAGGCATGACGGCCATCACACTCAGCATGACTTTAATCTGATTATTGGATTGTAAATGGTAACGTTGGATGACTTGTTACTGAAACCAGGGTCAGAGTAACGCATTACTGATGTGTTGATGGCATAATTGACATTCCTGCTCCAGGTATTTACTGATGTGTCAGGTTTCCGGTATGCGTCTCCCAAAGACACACAAAATAAACATCAAACCTAAAAACATAAAACTGCAACGGACTGAATGTTATGATCTTTCTGTGGGAAATGTTTGAGTGTGTTTTTTTATTTTTATGTTGAATACCGATAAAGTGGCGTTGTCCGTTTCTATGGCAACGAGTCTGCGTGTGGCGTAACTGACGCACAGCGAGGAAAAAAAGTGTTTTTGAGTTTAACAGTTTTTCTGCGTTATTTTTCTGTTTGCGCTGAACCAGTTTCACCTACATCTCCATGTTTCATTAAGTGAACCGAGTTGTTCTGAGAATCGTCTCTTGCCCTTTAGCGCATGTGCGAAATATCCAGATGTAAACAATAACATGCAAAGTGTCAAATAAAGCCAAGTAATCATCAAACAGGATGCTTGGTTTGTTTAGTCGTCTGCGAGGCATTATTCCTAGAAAATAACCTGAATTTACCTCAAATTAATCGATAATTGGGTCCAAAATGTAATAACTTTTCTATTTGATTATAACTTGACAATAACTTGACAATTCTCTCGGTCTCTGCTTATTTTCTGTGGAAGTGCTTCCACTCTGTGCTGCAACTTTCCACCCGTTTATCACATCGACCCTAAACTCCATCTTGCTTTGAGCCGCAGCTTTATGTTTTCATATTTCACACGCTGTGGTTCTTGTTGTGGTCTTTCTTCTCATTTGTCCTCCCTTCCCTCCTCAGATCTGTATAAGAGCCTCCAGTCAGGGTCTCAGGCTGCCCTACCTCCTCACTTGCAGCTTGCTTTTTCAGGTAATCTGCCTCCTCTTTTTTTATATCTTACCCGTCTGTCTGTTGAGTCAACCTGCTGCTGTTTTGATTCTCAGCATGTTAAAACGTTGCAGAAGTTTGAAATCCTGGAAAATGCTTGAGTTTCAGTTAGGTTGGAAAGTGCTAAATTTCTTATAAACTGCACAATTGTGTAACAAATATTTAATCAATGTAACGTTTGATTAAAAGCCTAAATTTAGAAAATGTTTAGAAACCAGATATTTTTATTCTGGTCATTAATATTAGGGATTTATTTGCTTAAAACAACAGCTTATTCCTTGCTGATAAGTTACTTGTAAGTTAGTTTTGTTTTATTTCAAGCAGATAAACAGTTTTCCTGTAACTGCAAGTTGTTTCTCCGTCATTAGCAGCGTGTTCATGAGGTTGATTGGCAGCGCTAAGCCCCTCCTCCTGCCTCTGATTGGTTATTTTTGACCCAGAGCTCTTAATTTTTTTGAGATGACAATAACAGTGCAGGGAGGAGGTTAAGTATTTTCACAGAGTATTTTTCCCACAACATGGTGACACTTTTAACGAATATGTAAAAAAAAATATATATATAATTTTAAAGTAAAATTTGATTCTGCAGCTTTAAAGTTAAAATCTTTGCTCTCAGACTCGAACCAAAGCCAGAGTGGAGACATGAAGCGGAAAACCCACTGACCAATAAGAGCGCAGGAGGCGATGGGCGACCAATAGGAATCCTCCGCTCCGATGGAGGGGGCGGAGCTCCATCGTCTCCTTGGCGACGGGCCTGAAGGAGGCGGGTTCTCCTCCGTAGGAGAGACGGAGCGACTGAGGAGAGGCTTCCTGTCGTTGAGTTTCTGTTTATTTTGTCGACATGTTTACATACGACTGACCTCGATCACTGTGGAATGAGTGCAGAGCAGCGGTTCGCTCCATTTATCGCTTATATTTAAGGAACATGCGGTTTTACAGGACGTCTCATCACAGAGGAAACAAGCAGGAAGTGATGGACGTTTTTCTGTCTGTCTTTGTGGGAATCGTTGTGTCCGTTTCTCTGCTCCCACTGATGACTGTTAAGTAGTAGCTTAAATTAATGCTGATAAATTATTTTTTAATTCACAGGGACAAAACCATGAGTGCGAGTGCTGAGGTTGACTTGAATGTGCGTTTGTACATAGAAGAAGAGCAAATAATACTGTTAATTTCTATCCAGATTATCCTCTAAGGACTCGTCCCCTTTCACAGCAAGCGGAGGAGTTTGGACGACCGCCTCTTTGCTCAGCGTGTTTTTGGTGCTGTTTAGTCACACTGGACCTTTGTTTTTTGTTTTTCTGGATATTTAAACAAGAAGAAGAAGAAACAAACTTGACTTGACAAAGTTTAGTGATCAGGAAACTGTTTTTTTTCTTTTTGTTTACGCCTGTGAGTGGGGAGGAAACGACAGGATTGTAGCCTACTTGAATATTTTGTTTTTAACGTTTCACTGCTTACTTACTCAAACCAACTTAATATGACAAAACGCCTTAGTTTGTATTGAATAAGTGTGAAAAAGATCTATGCAGGACTGAAAAAGCTCAATGCAAAGTGCAAGTCGTCGCTTGGCTTTCAGCCTCTTCTCAGCTCGTCGGCGGTGGGATTGTTTTACAGACACTCTGTTTATTTCTGGCGAGTTCATGTGGAAAACAAAGTGAAGTTCAATACTTTAACACTGTTGGCCTCCATGTGTTTATATATTAGCTACATGCTAACCCTGCTAACATCAGCCTCTTGCATTGGTGATGAGTGTTAGATTGCTGTGCAGGACTTGGTGTTCTTTGCGTCATGCTGCAATCTCTCAATCAGATTTAACCCCAGACTTTGACTAGACCACTGCAATACCCCAAGACACTTGTTTTAAGTTGCAAACTAATGCCACAATAAGCAATAAATCAAATTAAAATTTAGATTAAAATGAGTCAGTAGAGATGCTAGTTTTTAATATCGTGGAAATGTCATTTTGAGAACGGTGAAGAAGTTGGTTTCACTGCCTGCCTCTTTTGCCTGTTGTCCCTGTCAAAACTGAATTATTGGTTTTTTAAATCCAGTTTTGGTTACTGGTCATAATCCATTTTAATTATTGTTTTGTTTATTTACAACATTTAAAATGTTTTCCAGTTAATTGTTCTTTAGAAAGTTATTTTTATTTTTGAGTGTGCTCACATTAATATGCCATTATTATTTTATTATATTAGTTAGAAATGATTTCAAAATGACAGTATTATCCTTTATGGCAATAATTTCTGACAGTTTATTGTCCATCAAAATGTATCATGACAGGCGGCTGAAGGTCAGATATTCTGCTGACAAGAGCAAAGAAAATAAACATTTTATTACCTAAAAGGCAACAGCAGTTTAATGAACGTTTATTCATTTTTAAGGATGCATCTGCAGTCAAATATTTTTTACATCGACATGTGAAAAACCCAAACATTTCTGCTTGACTCAACATCTATAAAGTGTAGAGCTGATCTGTTCATTAATTACTTTATTAACCGGTCATTAACTGGATAGTAAAAGATAATTAACAGGTTTTTAAAAATACATTTTTAAGAATTTGAACCAGGTGAAGCTAAACGATGCTACTTGAATTCTGGGTAAAGACTAAGGTCTTTTTTTTTTATCTTAAAAAACCCATAAAATGTATGTAAAGTATATCTATTCTGTTCGGTTTTGGCTTTATTGCTGCTCACAGGCCTTTCTTCAGTCTTCATTCTCCAGTTAATAAATTACTAAATTAGTTGATTATTTCTATAATCGATTCATCTGGATTAATCTGATTGTTTCAGCCATACTGCTGACAAATTAGTCACTTTTTAGCCCAAACTAGCAAACATACATGTTTGTGATTTAATTTTTTCATAGCTGTCAGTTTTAAACCAGATGCAAAACGAGACAATTTGAACAAATTCAGCTTCACTCTGGTCTGTCCTCAGATTAATTTCCTAGATGTTTTGGCTTTGACATGTTTCTGATTATGCTGTTTTTTTATTCAAGTGTCATGAACTCTGACCTTCACTGAGGTACGAATCTGTCAGATTTAGATTTTCTATTTATTGAGGCTCACAGGGTTAAACTTCACTTTGCTTTCTGTGGACACTGGTAGCAAAACCTTCCCTCAGATGAATATAAATATACCTCCGTTTACAAAATGAACGTTCTTCCTGACTGTCTGCTCACTCTGTCCCGCCGTGTGTGTGTGTGTGTGTGTGTGTGTGTGTGTGTGTGTGTGTGTGTGTGTGTGTGTGTGTGTGTGTGTGTGTGTGCGTGTGTGTGAGACCAGCCGCACCAAGAAAGACGCCAAAGATTGTTGTTGTATCTGGTTTTGATGGGGTGCTGCTGGTCTGACTGTACCTCTGCGACTGTTCTCACATTTCCATGTGAACCCACCGCGTGTCTGTGTGACCTTTGACCCTTGATGTGACGTCACGCGGCTGGAGCGGTGGCCGACATTCTTCTACATTGTGCTTTTTTGGGGAAAGAACGGTGGTCTGTGGTCATCTGGTAAATTAATTTGGTCTTTTTTTGTAGCTTATTTTTGTGTCTATGATGAAATTAAAACAGATGGTTTTCATGAGACGTGTGACTCAAACTTTATTCAAACCAACGATCTGAGCCTGATGTTTGTCTTCAGTAGAACATGGCAACCCGACATGGTCAGGCGACTACCGAGCCTTTATGAGCTGCACATTAAAGGTGACGTGTTCTTCATTGAACAGGCAAGGAAAACGAAACACGTCTGTTACATTTAGCATAAAATCATCCTTGGATAATGAGATTTTATTCTAATCAATTCTGCTTTGAGCCTCTTGTCACTTTTAAGTCCAAATAAGCTGCTGCTGGCCAGGCCCCCTAATTAAATGTTTAAACTGAAGTCAAAATGGCTGCAAAAAGTAAAATATACGTATACAACCGTCCATATTTAACAGCAGAAGTGGAGCCTCCTGCTCAGCGAACAAGAATGCAGCAAGTGGTTTCTGGGTGGTAAGTCAACAAAACGCTTCCCTGGTCCAGCAGCCATTGTACAGCACATAGAGGTGAAACCAGCTGATCAAACATTACTGGAATTAAGTTTGGGTTGCTAGGCAACAGGTGAGCTTTGCTGGGGTTGCTAGGTAACGGGACACTGCCTGGTAATTGTGGCTTTTTGAATAGCAAAAAACAAACTTATTGGCAAACAAAGTTTTATGTTTGAGCTGTTTGAGATGTAAATATACAGATACATGCAAAAAAGTTAATTTTGTGTAATGAGTCCTTTAATACAAGCTACTTGTTTTTACTTCGGCTTCATGGAAAAAAATATATATTACACAGAACTCAATACTTGAGTTTAATTAAAAATAAAGCAACTTTTATTTTGGGGAAAACAATTCAAAAGGCATGCAAATAGTTAGATTGTTGATACTGAAAGTGTCCATAAAAGACCAATAAATATAGTAATGGGTAAACTTGGTAAATCACACAATGAATAAACTGATTCTGAAGGATGTTCAGAATCAGTTTAATTGGAAAAATTGCAAAAAGTCAAACGGTTTAAAAAGTAGTTGAATTCAAACGGGTAATTAAATGTAACTCATTTAGCTATAGATGGTGACGTCTGAGCAGGAAGGCTCTCCTGTAGCAGTCTGTACTACTACGACTTTGAAGAAGCCTCTGACTAAAGACTGTTTTTCAATTAATTTTTTTTTTACTACAAATAAACTGATTTATACCTAACACACCTAAAAATAATCCCTTTATTTTTATTCGGCTCTTGGTTTTAAAAATGAGCAAACATCCATAACTTTCCAAACACATTTTCATGAGCAACATGGAGACTTTAGCAAAGATTTCAAATCAATAACTACTTAGTATCTTGGTATAATCAATTAAATCCGTCTGATGGTTGGGATGAAAAAAACAGAATGGCATCAGTTACAATGAATATGCTTTATTTTTCCTTTTACAAAACAAAACAGGAAGGAGGTGGAGGGGCAAAAAATTACCGTCCAGAAATACAAGATATACAAGAAACGAGAGAATTTGCAGTGGAATGAACTGAATAATGACAGAAGAGGAAGTTTTAAAGCTTCCAACCAAACAAAATCCTGATTCTCACCAGGAGCGAAGTGATAAACCTTCGAATGGGGAGAGTTGGGCCTGCGGCCGACATGCTGGTTAATACGGTGATATGACTGAAAACACAGCAACATACACGGAGAAAAGGTGTGTAAAGCTCAGCGCTTTATTAGTGCTTTTATTTGTTTATGTTCCCATTTAGTGACTAAGGCACTGTTAAAGAAACATACGGTTATTTCAATGCAAAAACACAAAGTCTTACCAAGTATTTTAGTCCAGTTTCCAGTGAAAATATCCTAGGACACTTAAGTCAATAATTCCTTAATATTGACAATAAAATACTAGCTCCACTGTCAGATTTAGAGAAAAAATTGGCTTAGTGTATTTTGCACAATTAAGATGCAGATAGAAGATATTAAGAAATAAAATAAGTGCAGAAAACAGGTTTAAATATAATCCAACAATACAATCCATCAATTTATAAAATACAATCATATAGAAAACATTAAAACATCTACCAAGTATTAGTGGCATTTAAACTGAGTAGCAATAAAGAAGTGATGATCACAGTTTGTTACATAAATTTAAATAATGTCCAACTCTTTCACAGAAGACCTTCCCTTCACCAAGTGCAAAAGGTTTTGCTCCAAAACTGACAGATCCCACTAGATGGGGGGGGGGGAGGTCAGAAATGTTTAGATCAATCTCAAACCTTTTCTAGAAAAAAACCCCAGACATTTCTGAGCTCGAAAAGAAACATTTGCCAGAAAAAAAGAAATTTTCATGTTTTTCTAGAAAATTTCAGTTTCAGAAGTTTTAAATGTTTTTTTTTAATTTTGAAACTCAGAAATGTAAAAAAAAAAAAAATAGAGCATCCATTTTTTTTCTAGAAAATTTCTGAGAATTTCAAAGTGTTTTTTTATTGTTGACTTTGAGCTCAATGTCTGTTTTTTGACTGAAATGTACTTTTTTTTAAATCTACAATCGTAGAAATCGTAGCTCTGATCTGATGTTTAGGAAGATGAAGGGATGAACTCTGCTGAGTTAAGTTAAAAACGTTATAAGTCAAATAATCTGTCAGTGAAGTCATTTTTTTGTCAATTTTAAGGAATTGACTTAGAAAAAGCTCCTTGAAGTCACTTGTTTTACCTTATTTCAAGTGTACTAACATATTTCACTAGAAACTCAACTACTTGGTAAGACGTGTTTTTAGTGTTCAATTAGAGGAAACCGAGGTGGAGGAGAGCGGAGTGGAGCGTCCAGCTGCATTTAGAGCTGAATCAAAGTCTAACAACTCGACGCCTACGAAGCTCCAAGAGTCGAAGAGTCAGGATTTATTCATCTCACTATAATGGCACAGAGTACATTCGAGTCACAGAGATTTACTCAAGTTGATGTTGAGTTCATGGCTGCTGTTCTCAGGCCTCTCAAATCAGCAGGGGTGTCCAAACCTTTTGTGACATGGGCCAGAAAACTATTTAAAAAAACTAAATTCACCACAAGTGGTGTGATTTTGTTTTTGTACCTCCTCAATAAACCAAACATGAATTAAACTAATAAAATAATCTTTATTTCTTTGGAGAAACGGAAACTTCAAATGTTTTTCTCCCCCCAGTTCGATTATTTTGGGCTCAATTGAAGAAAACTTCATTTTTTGGTCTGTGTAGATGTGGTCCAAGTTACCATGACAACAGAGGTAAACTACAAAGCTTGAAAAGACAATCACTTTATGTTACAGCTAATACTTTTGCAAATATATTTCAATTTAAAAGTCATAGCTCTTGCCCTAATTCATTCTTGAATATCAGTTGTGGGGGCCGCACAAAATCAATCCAGCGGCCATAAACGGCCCTCGCCCCTCACGCTGAACTCTCTTGCTATAGGTTTTCAAAGAACAGTCACTACAAGACAAAGAAGTTTGTCTGTTAATGACTGAAATCTGGCATTTTACTAGCGGATTGCGAAGATCCGTTAATCTAAATTAATTCGGACTGTTCAGCGCCACCTACTGGTGAAACGAACTCAAAGTTTCTGCAGGACAACCAAACCATCAGGTGACGATGTTACCTGGTTAATTTAAAGTTAACGTCTCCAACACCTTTATCTTTTTCACAACTTCCAGAAGTTTCGTTTGATTTTAAATTCCTCCTGCATTTGTAGTATTTTCTGCTTTATTCTCCTCACCATATTGTGACTATTCTCCTTTTCTGCTCAGTTAATCATGTCAAAATTTACTTTTTGTTACTGATTTGTGTCTTGTCCTGCCCGTTTTTGAAAAATTAATAAAGATTTTAAAAAAACAAACTGCAAATGTGGCCGTTAGACCGAGTCGAACTGCCAGACGTTAGCTAGTTGCGCTAGCTAGCCACCTGCTGGTCATGTGATCAAATGAGCGCAATCCGATTGGCTGAAAGGGTTGGAGTCGCTCTAGAGCCGATTGCTTTGTTTGGGTCGCTTTTTTAGCTGAATTAAAAGTAAAAAATAAAACTAAATCGTATACAGGATAAAAATTCAGGGTTAAAAATTAAATTTATATGAAAAGGCAAGACTCTAATGAGTCTGAATTTCTATCCATCCTGGGCCAAAAAAGAAATTTGGAGGAAAACTCCAACAGCTGATTTTTCTGACTCCCTGTAGAACAGCAGCAACATAAGATCCAGTTGGATTTGAGTTTAATGATGAAACAAAGTGAAGCTGAGCACAAACACTGAGTCGTACCAGCGGTTCATCACCAGAAAACGTGTTAATCAACCATTTCTTTCCAGGTTTCAGAGGTTCTGTGCAGTTCTGCGCATTTTTCCAGCATCTTTTTCCAGCTTCAGGCTGAACTTTGACACCAAACTGCAAGTTCCTTCGTTAGTGTTGAGATGAAGCAGGTAAATAAAACACTAAATCATTTTCACAGTAACATGTCAGTTCAGATTCCAGGCTTTCCTATTGCATGTCCCAGGAAGTTCCCAGTTGGAGAGGATGATGTCCGGCACCAGAGATTAAAATCAGCTTCCATTCACGTCTGGTTTTACACACTTACTCAGATGAACATGTATAAAGAAAGAAATAAAGAAAGAAGCACTTTGTACCTTTATGTTCTCGTTAAGTGGATAATCTGACGGGAGGAAATGACAATATGACCGAGCCAAACCAGCGTGAGACAGAGTAAGGCAGACGTGTCCGTTTGCTCCCGGGTTTTTCTCACAGAGGGCGTTGGATTTTCCCTGCAGCGTTAGATTAAAACAACAAAGAAGCAGAACCGCCCCGGTGGCGGCTGAGGGCTGAACAGAGTCCTTTACTCGGCGTTGGAGGTCTGAGTGTCGTTGAAGTCGTTGGACCGGCTGTCGGCGTCGTCGTCGTCAGACATGTCGCCGGAGGCGCCGTCCAGGTTGAGGTTGCGGCGGCCGGAGCGGTTGGAGGAGAAGCTGCTGACTGGGCCGCCTCGCCTGCTCACACACAAACACACGGCGCTGACTAAACCCGATTCTCCAGACATTCAGAACTTATTCTGGAACAATAAAAACTGCAGTAGGAAGCAGTGATGAGAGAAACTCTTCAGTTTAGTTTATTTACGGAATCATCCTGAATCTACGTTCACGTTCTTGAGCTGATCTCCTGTAGTTTTTGCAAAAAAATAATAGTTTAACCCTCTTAAGTCCGTGTTTTGAGCGTCTGCCTATATAAATCTTCCTTATTTTAATTGTCCGGAGTTTTTTAAATGTCCTGTGAGATTATATACTTACCCCTGTATCCATAACAACCGGAACTTTCAATATCCAGCAAGTTATTTCCTAAATATAACGTCTATTAACAGAGTGCCCCCGACATTTCCGTATTAACCCGATACTTGCTGGAAAGTGTAACGTCTCCTCTTTCAGAAACCGTTGGAATTTGTCAGATAGCGCCACGTGTGGCGGAATTACGGTACTGCAAATTTAGACATGTCGGCGCTGACAGGTCGGTTTCAGGAGGGTTAACCTCTTCACGTTCTAGCGCCCTCTAGTGTTGGATGCCTCCCAAACTAACATCCAACTTGAATTGGAAATTCTCTGAAACATTTGTTAACATGTGGATTTATAAAATGAAGTCTGGTTCACTATTAACTTAACCTCTAATTTCTAGATGGTTTGTGGCTCCAGGCCGTTTTGTTCCTCTTCATCGAGAAACTTTAAGGTTTGTTCTTTGACAGAGGAATCCGGACCAAACGCACCAATCAGCAGCCGACTTCCACCAGCCTCGTCTGGTCGGCCGATTAGAGCCACAGCTCTCCGTTAACGACTAGAAACGGATAGCAGGTCGTCCCTGTCGGAGGCTTTACGCGTCATCGTACCTCAGGCGGTTCTTCAGGGAGTTGACCTCCCTGCTGAGGCCCTCGCTGGCCTCGGTGGCGTCGTCCAGCTCGCGCTGCAGCTTCCTGCGGGACGCGTTGGCGCGGGTCGCCTCCTCCTCGGCCTCCTCCAGCTGGCGCTTCAGCTGCTTCATGCGGGAGTTGGCCTTCTCCATCTGAGCGGGCGACGGCGGCGTGAGGAACGGTCAGACCGGCTCCGCTTCGCCTGCACGTCTCCTTACCTGCTCCTTGAACTGGTCGGCATGGCGACGCTCGTCCTCCACCTGCATCATCACCTCCTTCAGCTTCTTCTCGGTGCGTCGGACGATCTTATTGGCCGCTGCTCTCTCCCTGGATGTGTGAGACAGGCGGCGGTGAGACGGACGACCTTGGAGCTGTGACCTCTAGGGGCGCGACCTTACTTGGCCTCCTGCTCCAGCTGCTCCTCCAGCTGCAGGATCTTGGCCTCCAGCGCAGTGATGGACGCCTTAAACTTGGACTTCACAGCTCCTTCTAGTTCGGCTAGTTTACCTTTAAGCTCCTGCATTTATTAGCAGATATTGGCTTTCAGGACAGAAGGATTTGTAAAACATTTTTCAATGCAGATGAAAAAGGAACAAAACAAAAAAAATCAACAGAACTTTAGATGAACAGAATGGAAACAATCATTGTTGAGGACAAAAAAACCCCTAATTCTTTGTCTTTGTAAAAACTGCAGACTTTGACTGGACCACCTTAAAGGGGCGGTATAATGTATAATCTAGGCACATGGTGTCATTTTATAGCACAACCAAGTAACTGTGTTACCTTCAGTTTGTATAAAACTACTGTATACATGTCAAAAAAAACTTAACAGGAATTTGACTTTATAATTTAATGGTTTGAAATTAGACCTCTGTCTCTTTAAGAAGCTCTTGCTCTTTCTGACTCCCTGCCTTCATCACAACAATCCTCCTCCTCTACGCCGTTTCTCAGGAGCGTAGCTCTGATTAGCAGCTCTGCAGACTCGTAGCTCCGCCAGGTGTTTGCTAATCGCTGCTGCCGCTAGTCTGCAGGAGCCGAGTGGGGGAGGAGCTGCAGCTAAGGGGCGGAGCTAGGTCCACTCAGGCGTTCTGCACAGCTGAACGGTTGCTATGGAGACTAAAGGTTTTCTCAAACATGCATGAACGAATCAAAGCAACACTCCAGGTTTGTTTTTGATGAGGGAAAAACATTACAACATGATGTAAAGCTCAAAACGACGAGTGATTCTACACAGTACTGCCCCTTTAAGAGATTTTATTCATGTATGTAAACGTATGGTTTCAACTGTACCCAGTTTAACCGTTTCAATATTTCTGCTGCACCTGTCTGCAATGTCTTGTGTGTGTTTGCAGGTTTCTACCAGGTCTGAATAGTTTTCAGAGCTAAAAGCTGGACCTTGTTCTGCCGCTCCATCTGCTGCCGGGCGTTCTCGCTCTTCTGCGCTGCGCTGCGCTCTGCGGTCAGCTCGGCGTTCAGCGTGTCCACCTGCCACCAGGAAACCAGAGACGTGAAGGTTAACGTCACACATTAACCTTCACCACTGAAACATCCGCTGTGTGGCAGTGGATGCGATGGCTTCACCTGCGTGCTGCTCTTCCTGAAGCGATCGTTGAGCAGCTCCATGTTGCTCTGCTCCTCCTCCACCTCCTCCTCCAGCTGGGCGATGCGAGCCTCCAGCCGCCGCTTCTCCTCCAGGAGCGACGACCTGAGACACACACACACACACACACACACACACACACACACACACACACACACACACACACACACACACACACACACACACCGTCTGATTATACAGACATCTGATGACGGTCAGTGATGGGCTGCAACACGTTAGAAGTAACTCAGTACTTCAAAAGCATGATTATTTTAAATCATGGTTGATTTATAAGGTATTTTTAGAACAATTCAAGATAAGTTAGGTAGTAGTTCCTTTTGTCAAGTAATGAGTAAAGTACAGGATTACGATTCAGATTAAGTCATTAGATTACAGCCTCAGATCTGTAAGCAGACTGTGATTTTGTCTGAGCGTCACTATTGTCTCCAACAGTAACAAACAGGAGTGTAGATCAACATCAGACAACAAAATAACTTTACATGATTGAACAGTAAGAAATACAGTTTTATTGATTAAATTTTATATTATGGAAAATGCAGAAAAATAGAGCTGGGCTGATATTGTTATTGCTTTATAGCAAATTCAGGTTCATTTTATTTTTGGCTTTAGTAGTTAAGTATCTTAATTTCTTTTGAAATTAAGTACTTAGTAAACTAGCTGGACTGCCTTTGTTGGAACTAATCAGTAGTTAGTAACTGATTACTAAGTAACCTGCTCAGCCCTGATGATGATGATATTAATGTCTCTGTGCAGGTGGAACCGCAGGCCGGCTGAAATACTGACTTCCCAGCGGCGCTGTTGGAGATCTCGTCGGCCAGCTCGTCCCGCTCCTGCTCCGCGTGGCGCCGGCCTCGCTCCGACGCCGCCAGGTCCTGCACAAACACACAGGGAGCCGCTCGGGTCTCGCCAAGCACCAGGAACCCTCAAAACAGAAGAACAGCCCGAACCTCGTGGAGCTGCAAGATCTCAGCTTCTAAGTTCTTGAATTTCTTCTCGCTCTCCTTGGCCTGGGTGAAGATCTCGTCCCTGGCGGCCCGGGCCTCCTCCAGCTCTCTCTGGTAGTCTTTCATCTGAGCCTGCAGGTTTGAACCGCCATCACTTCAGCAACAGCCTTATTTACAAAGTCTAAATGTTCATCGCTACCACAGGACCTTTTTTTATAAAGGTTTTGTCGGCTCTAGTGGCCTTTATTTGAAAGTAGTTTGACTGGAAAGAGGAGGAAGACATGTGGCAAATGTCACCAGGCTGGGAATCGAACCTGCGCCACCGGCATGAAGACTAAGGGTGCGTTCACACTGCACTGGATACAGGTCGTAATGCGACCTGTATCCGATCATTTCATGGCAGTGTGAACAGCTCAGGTTGGATTCTTTTTCGAATGTGACTCATATCCGATACGTATCCGATTCAAATGGACCATAACGTCCAGGTCTCATTCATCCGAACTGAACGTCACTGATTCTCAACAAATCTCACTATTCTGTGTCCTGATACACAAGTGGGAAGAAAAACAACAACCATGACGACTATATGAGG
>CAEGAF010081071.1:0-29960 GCA_903067075.1 Micropoecilia bifurca | reverse complement strand
AGGCCACATACAAAACACCAAGGGGAAAATACACAAAAACCTAACTGAAACTAACATAGAAAAATCCCATTCCCCCCTCTGAATGATGAGTAGTGGTATGAACCAATTTGCAGTGTCAGCTGGCTTACTCCACCCCTTCTCCACCTCTCTGTTCTCCTGAAGGATTGGAGCAGCCAGCGCTGAAGAAACTCAAAAAACAAAGGTTAAAGCAAGCAAAACACAACAATGTAAATTAAAACGTGCGCACTTATTCTAGAATACAATGTGATGTGTTGCCTTCTAAACAAAACCAGTTATTCTGTAAATTAAATCCTAGATTTAAAGAAACCCAAATATAAGTGGGGTGAACCTGATTGTGGTGAAAGTGAATGAACCTGTTGCATGTGGTGAGAGCGAATATTACCACATTTGTGTGGTTGTTACTGCAGCCATTACATGTGTGTGTGTATATATATATAAAAACGGTAAATATTTAAGCAAAAATCTGATTTGTACTTCGTGGCACTTCATTACTTGAAAAATTGCTCATCTCTTAACACTAACTTATTAGCAAGTAATATTAATGTCAACATTAGTTTTTCTGAAATACTGGTTATCTGCTTAGACACAAGAAATTTACAGTTGGTAAATTTTGCAAAAGTAAAAATTAATATTTTTCCTTCCTGGCACTTGGTTACCAGAAAACGTGCTTGTCTCTTAGCAACAGATAAACAATAAATATTGTTATTGTTAATTTTTTAAAAACTTTTTCTGCTCCTTTGCAATACTACTTATTTGACAGTAGTTATTACTGAAGAATTATGAATTTAAAAACGGGGTAAATTTTTAAGCAAAAATCTGATTTGTACTTCGTGGCACTTCGTTACCAGAACAATTGCTCATCTCTTAATACTAACGTATTAGCAAGTAATATTAATGTCAACATTAGCTCTTCTGAAATACTGGTTATCTGCTTAGACACAAGAAATTTACAGTTGGTAAATTTTGTAAAAATAAAAGTCATATGTTTCCTTCCTCTTATATTAAATACAACTTATTTGACACTACTTACTACTTTTGGTGAATTTGGCAGAAAAGTAAATAACATTTGTCATTGGTGGTAAATATATTACAAAACCAAAAATATGATTTATGCTTCGTGGCAGTTTGCTACCAGAAAAAGCACTCATCTCTTAACGACACATTAACAAGTCATATTATTGTTTTTAAAACATAAGCTCTTTTAAATATTTTTTAGCAGCTTAGACTAAATTTACGGTTGGTCAATTTTGCAAAAGTAAAAATCTGATGTTTCCTTCGTGGTACTTGGTTACCAGAATATGTGCCCGTCTAAATCAAAATAACAAATATTATTTTTCAAAAAACATTTTATTTATTCTGCTTATTTGAAATACTAGTTATTTGACATACTTACTACTTACCAAGAATTGTGCATTTGGTAAATTTGGCAAACAAGTTAAAATTAAAAAGTTTATTTTTTTATCATTGGTGTTAAATATACAATATAAAACCAAAAGTCTGATTTAAACTTCGTGGCAGTTCGTTACCAGAAAACACTCTCATTTTTTAACACCAAATTATATTATTGTTTGTAAAACATAAGCCCTTTTGAAATACTGCTTATCTGCGTAAACACAAGAAATTTACAGTTGGTAAATTTTGCACTTTAAGTAAAAATCAGACATTCACTTAACAAATAAGCCCTTTTCGCCCTGAAGTGTCCGGCACGTAACGGCACGGGTTCAAAGAGTAGGGCCGACCATTTTTGCATTAGAACTTCCGACCTTGTTCTGCCATCTGCCATTGATCGGGGTCTAGCTGGCTTTCACTAAACTGTTCTTACTGTATTTTGTAAAGACTGCTCTTTTTAATATTTTTATTGTTTTTAATCTGCAATGAATTCCTCCCAATATTCTGCCATTACCTGGTCCCATGATGAGGTAATTTTTTACCTAAGCTTACTACATGATGAACGAGTACAGAACAAACTTGATAGGTCAACGAGGAAAGAAAACGTTTTCCGCCTCATCTCTGAGAAAATGGCTTCGGCCGCTACATCGAAACCTTTGTTAAGTTTCAAACTTTGTTAAGTTTTGTTAAGTTAAGAATAATGACGTCAAGTACAGCTTCAATGCCGCTATTCTATCAGAAGAACATGCTGTCAGGATAGTATACATATAGTGAGTATGCGTGCAAATTCGACCGTCAGCTGAGTTATCAGTTCAACATACGCAACAAGTTATGACGAAAATAAGTCATTAAATTGTTTATATGATAACTAGATAGATATAAATGGGTTGTTGTTTTTTCCAAGTGTACTTAAACCAGGGTCTAGCTGCAGTCAACTACAACACACGCCCGTGTAAAACACAATAACCTATTTAACCGCTAAGTCAGGATGCCATACTGCTGTTAATAACAAAGTGTATGATGATCTACGTCATGATTCTATGTTGATGAGAAAATAAAATCAAATGGTAATGACATACGTGTCTGCTAAGCATATGACTATCTGACAACGTATGCTGATCTGACAGAACACCGCCCTATGCAAACACAACAGGGTTGCAGTACAGGTGGGACCGGGCCGAAGCGTGCTGTTCCATTCCGTGCCGGACCCTGCAGTGTGAAAAGGGCAAATTGTCATTGTTTAAAAAAGCATTAGATTTCTTCTGCTCTTTTGAAAAACTACCGGTATTTTCCGAACTATAGAGTGTGCCACACTATAAGCCGTACACGCAAAGTTTTTTTTTTTTTTTTATAACTGGAAACGGACATATATAAGATGCACCTGACCGTGCTCTTGGTTTTCCACAAGTCGTTTTAATGCCTGATTATAGACTTGAGAGAAAGCGCCCTCGCCTGTTCAGAAAGGTGTATGTAATGTTAAAGTTACTGTCCCTCTGGAATATATAGTAGTCAGTCCGAGTGACTATTTGACTAATGGTTTAGCCGATGTGCTTCCTGAGCAGGGGCAGATCTAGAAAAACATTTATGGGGTGGCATGTGTTTACTTTCCTTCCTGTGTGTCTCTGTCCCTGCGTCTCCTCTGTTGATTGCTTCCCCGGTGTGTCTCATTCCCTTGATTACCCCTGTGTGTATTTAGTCCCACCTGTTGCCTGTGTTCCTCATGGAGTAGTTGTCTGTGTCTACGTCTTAGTCTTGGTCCCTGTCCAAGTCTAGTGTCTTATTTACACTTATCCAGTAGAACTGTAAGTAATATATCCATATCAATGCTGCTGCCTCGCACTCTGTCCTTCTCTCTCACTTCCCGCTACTCAGCAGTAGGTGTCAGGTTATGTTGTGTTGCATTCAATATTGTCGGAAAAAAGAGATTCTTGCACTAAATGTCCGATTTTTCATAACTATTTGGGGTAGCAACGGGTGGCAAGGCTCTTATTTGGGGTGGCAACTGCCGCCCCTGTTCTGCGGGTCCAGTTTCCTGCAGGTGATACATGTGAGGGGCCTGGTCATTTGAACACAGGTGACATTAAATGCACAGAGGGTAATCAGGAAACGAGACACACCTGGGAACAATCAAGGGGAAGACAGGACAGCAGGAGTCACTTGAAACAGAACCTAAGATAAATACAGAGAAACTCAAATCCTCACATCTATTTCTTTATTGAAAGTTTCTGTTTGCAATGAAAATACAAAAACATTATCCCATCTCAATTGCCACACAGATGAGATCTTTAAAAATTACAGAAAAAAATGCAGCAGACAGAATGACATCACAAATAAAAACATGCATTACCGTAAAAATATGCCCACCCCTCCAACCCAATTTTATTTTTTTGTCACACAAGTTTCTGATTAGCTCTTCAATAACTGACATTTTTGCCCAGTTTCTTTCTGTTGAATCAAGAGCTCATCATAACCGAACATTCAAGGGTTGTTGCACTTTAGACTTTTTTTTTTCTGGGTTCAGCTGTAACCTGCTGGTCTCTTTAACGCACTCTTGGATTAATGTCAATAAACTTGTTCACGACTGTTCCATGTTTTCTTCATTTGTTGTAATGGCTTTCACTGTGATTCTCTGACATCTCAAACAGGGTCGGCCCAAGGCAAAGCAAACTAAGTAACTGCTTTGGCCACCAAGGCTCTCAGTGGAGCTGATAGTAATGTCTATGTTTGTAATATCAAAAACACATTTTCACTATGAAGTGATTTGTTTTTACAATAACATATATTTGATAATGTAGAGTTGTGATCCTACTGGTAGGTGGACCTCTACCCCAATCTCATGTTTTTTGGAGTTTCTAGGTTTTCTACCAGAAATGCTCTGGATTTACATCAACTGGGGTCAATGACTAACTTTCCTATTTCTGCTGACAAGCATTTTCACGTCATGACACTATCACTGTTTACCATGGGAATAAAGTTTTGGGGGGGGGGGGGTATGGGGGTGTAGAATGTATTTTAACATCATGTATATTTTGCATGTAGCTAAAAAAGTTCAACTTTGTCTCATCTGTCCAGAGCACCGTGGTCAATGTGTTGTTTTTTTTTTCATGTCCCTTGCTTGACTGGCAGTAAATGTTAACCTGGATTATTTATGGCTGTCTTTGCCATTCCTCTGTTGAGGTGTGATTTCTAGGTTCAGAAATAGTTGCCCTGACAAAAAAGTCTCCCACTTGAACTGTGGATATCTGCAGCTCTTTCAGCATTAGGTAGGTTGTTGTACTATTTTTCACTTTCAAATGATGGGCTAAACAGGGGTACTGAGATTTTGCTTGGAATATCATCTTACTCAATATTTCTCCATGTCTTCATCCCTGACCTGCCTGGTGTGTTTCTGGTTCTCCGTAATACTTGTTCTTCTCTAATGTTCTCAAATGAACCTAAGAAGCTTTCACAATGACAAAAATTAAGTGCACTTGCTATTTTGCACTTACTTGCTGTTTTTAACTCATTAGTTAAAATAATCTTAGTTTTAGTTGCATCAACCATCTAAATATGTAATTAAAAATAGATTTATTTCTTATAAAACCAATAAATTAAACTGTTATCACTTAAAATAACTGATTGTCTGCAGCCTGTTTAAGTCTTTCATGGAGTGTTTCCTATTTCTCTTTCTGGACATTTGTAAGGTTCACTGTTATTTCTTTTTCTAATAATATGTTTTCAAGATTTTTAGATTATAAAATAGGCTGTCAGCAATGTAATCAAGGGGCTGAAAATAAAATGTAATATTAGAATTATGGCAACAAACAAGCAAAACGCAAAGAACTTTGCTCAGTTTTTCAACCAAACTGAGTTCAAATGCTGTTGGATGCAGTTAATGTTAGCAAAAAGATTACTAGCTAATAACAATACAGCACCTCAAGCTTGTTAACAAGTAGCCTGTAGGTTACTGAGGATGTTGCCTATGTTCAACATTGGGTAGATCTGGTTATATTCCCTTGAGTAACTTTTTTGAAGAAAAAAAAGTACTTAGAGTAGTTTCAGAGCACTGTACCTTTTTCTTTTACTTGAGTAATATTATTATTGCTTCGACTCTTTTTCTTTTTTTGTTGTTGCTATGATTCATTTTGCCCCCACCAAAATAAGCCAATGCACTGAATATGGAGCTGCAAATTGGTCAAGCCCTTCTGGGGTAAACCGGTGGATTTGCTGAGTAACTGGTTTGATGTAGTCGTCCCATTGACACTTGCCCTGCTATGTCTGTTAGGAGATAGAACCCATGAGGTTTTGATCTTACTTATGAGAGAAACAGGAGAATTAAATCTGGATGTTCTTTCAGAGGTGTCAGAAGATCTGATTGAATGGTTTTTAAAAAGCCTCGCCAGAGATGCTTTCCACTTTTCTTCTGGACTGCATTTAATTGGAATTCTTGATTACCACAAAGTTATTGTGGAAGAATTCAAACATCACCTGGAGAATCCTGTTCCTCCAAAGAAAATGTTTACATCTACAAAACAAAAGATCAGAAAAACCTTTTTTCTTAGTGAGGACTTGTTCTCAGATGAAAACTGCCTGTGTGAGGATTTTACTCAGGCAGGCATTACGTGAGTATTTACACCTTTTCCCACTGTAACTGATTCTCTTTCCAAGACGTGTCCTTGAAGAAACTTTTAGCTGTTCTTGATGTACAAAAGTGAATTTGGTTCAGTGAGCAGTTTAATGCCTTTTAAGCCAGGTTTCCAAATTGCTCCCAGTCAGCCCACGGCTCTCTATCTTCCCGTATCCTCACCTTTCTTTGCACCTGGCCCTTGTCGTAGCCCTATATATGGATTTATGGGAGTTTTCTTTTTACAACATTAAAATAAACCCCAACAGCTTTTGTATGTAGCTTTGTAACGCAGACAATAAACTGCAGATGTCTACATTTTAACACAAAGGAGGGGGGAAACGCATGTTTTAACTTTTTTTTTTTTACCCAGTATGGCTGCAAGTAGAAACCATAAAGTTGTAACACTGGCAGAAGAACAACATCAGAATTTCCACCTCTGTATTATAAGCCTGGCGGGCCACCAGGCTTGTGCCCCCACCAGGATAAGCACTGCTTAGTTATTCAAGTTTTAAGACTTTATAGTTGGTGTTCAGGTATTAATCTTCCAATCCTTCAATAACACATAATTATCAAGTAATAAATTAAAATTTCCTGTCAACTATAAACATTTTAAAACTCTAAAACATGACAGGTAGCTGGATGAATGACTGTCCTAGTGCCCAACCACCAGGCTTTGCAAGTTTTCTGGGGGAAACCTTTAAAGTGCATGAAAGGAGAACATTGAGTTCCGTCCTCCTCCCCTCCCCACAAGTGACGCATTACAGTGAAACAATTCCCCATTTTGGTCTCATCTGTTTTTGGAGCCCTTGTTGCTGCAGGTCTTGTGAATGGTTCAGGTGCAACTTAGCAAACCTAAGCTGTGCTGTCAAGTTCCTATTAGGAGCAGCACCTGGATGCTACTTATCCTTTACGACTTGCTTGGACAAAGGTTTTAAAACACACATTTATTCAGAAACCAGTATTTTTCATATGTTTGAGACTGAATATAGCTAAGTTTGAGGGTGAGTAAAAGCTTGTTTTAGTAAGTTCTGCTACACACATCCTCAAAAGTGGATGTTATTGTTTTTTCCCCTCTTTCTCTCCCTCTCTCTCTTTCTCATTTTTACAATGACTTTATTTATGTCAGATATTGTGTTGTGTGCTCATTTGATTTACAGAGAGCCAATGTTGTGCATTCGAAGATTTAGCAGGGTTCCATTCAAAACAGAAGCAGAAAAGCTCTCTGCAATATTCATTAACTATTCATTACCTGTTTACTGTTTCTATTCAGACTTTTTTTCCCTTCCTTGTTTGTCCCATTTTACTAAAATGTGTTAAGAGAGTGCACAGTGCGTACAAAAGCAAGATCTACATTTGCAACAGTAAGCCGCATTAAGCTCCAGGATGTTCCTCTTGTGCCACAAATGTTTAACAGCTCTTACCTTTTCTCATAAAATCATGCATCAAGGCTGTAGGGCGTTTGTTTTGTTTGGTTGCTTATGCATTTTGATTTTGATTCTTTTTAAAGCAAATAGCCAGAGGTGTATTTCTTTCTCAACAGCTGTAAAGTTACAGTAAAAAATGGCAGAATGTCGAAAATGCGATTTTTAGGCAGAGGATTTTACAAAAACGTGTTTCTCAGTCACACACTAGAACAGAAATATCCATATAATGTGTATACATTTCGGTATTATCACAGGAGGTCTTAAGTACTGACTAGGGGTTGCACCAATTAGTCGACTAGTCGATTCTTGTCTCTGCAATGACTTTTTTCTGGGCCAGTCGACTAGTCGCAATCACGTGACAAAACAGATTTTTCCAAGGAAATGAAAGAAGATGGACTAGATGAGTTCGTCAGAAAGCTCAAATTGTATAAAAATGTAAATAATATAACAAAGAGAAACTGTAAATTACAGCATAGGCTCCCGCAATAGGGGCCTTGCGCAGCGCGGTGGTTAGCGCGGCGCCCCGCATATAGAGGCTTTAGCCCACGGTGGTCAGGAGTCACCAAGCCTCTCTCCGCGCTCTCTGCCCCCTTACAGTCATATTGCCGTCAAATAAACTAGTGCCGAAAAAATACTAAAAAAAAAAAAAGACTACCGGAGTAATATGCGACAATGTGGCATGAAGTCGGGATTTTTTTTTATCCCTCAACTGATCAGCGTCAGCCTGCTACTGAAGCTTTTAACCTGGCAGCTTTACGCTCTTCTAAAGATATGGTTTGACAACATCTGTAAACTAAGTCCAGCTTCATCCTGAGGGTCTGAGTTTCTCTGCCTCCGTCTGCATGTCGGTTCAGAACCGCTGCTGAGTCAGCAGAACTTCCTGCTGCGCGTCAGGTGGAAAAGCAGCAGTTGGCTTCGTTGAATTCAACTGTAATCAAACGGGATCCGTTCATAGTTTGGCTTGTGCTGTTGCAAAAGCACCATTATGGTCAGTGTGATAATTTGACTCTTAAAGGAGCAGCTATCNACGAAGAATAATCTGTTTATTGCTCTTTTAATTCTGCATAATACTTAGTAAAAGCGGGAGAAGGGGAGACGGGTGTAAGGGTTAATATTTGCCGTGAAAATAGCTCATAAAGCCTCCAAGTAGTTTTGCGCTTACGTCACTATGACGTCATCGCGACTAGTCGACATCGACTCGACTATTATCACGATGTAGTCGATCTTAAAAAATATGTAGTCGTACAACCCCTAGTATGTATGTGTATTGTTTGTCCCGTGTGCCTGGGTAGCCTGGGTGAACTGCCAGCGGTGTACCCCGCCTCTCCCCTGGTGACTGCTGGAGATAGCGACCCTGCTGCTGGATTGTAATCAGGTTGCAAGCTGAGATTTAAAAGGCCAAAAAAAAAAATGAGGTACACAGTCAAACACACTGTTCAGCTTGTTATTATATCAGTTTGAGCTCCTGAGAGCGAACCGTTCTGTAACAAACGTTTGCAGCAGCATCCTTCATGGCGAGGTGCCGGATTTTACACCAGCGGCTGTGGAAGAGATTACTTTGGAAAGGTGACAAAATGGAATATTTTTTGCCTGAGCAGTCTCTAGCCTCAAAGATTTGCTCATTGGTTCAAATTTTCTCCTTTCTAACTCTGTTAAAAAAAAAAAAAAAAAAAAAAAGACATGATGAGTAAAAATGTGGCTTTCACCATAGTCCACACTGTTGTCTCACTGAGTGGAATAAAAATCACTCCACGGTACGTCAAGTGATCATAATGACAGCTGTTAGCCAACCACAGCCAGAACAGAAAAATAAAGAAGCACTTTAAGCTGTTTTCTCTGAAAAACACACATTAGATGATCAAGTCAGCAAATGAAGTCTGTTGTTCCAGTGATCAATAGCAGAAAATAACAAGAATATGTATATCACAAATTTTGTGAAGATTAAATTTTAAAAGGAAATTTTTTAAAACTATTTACCAATTAAATGTGTTTTGGAAACATTTCTACCCAAAAGTGAGGATTTAAAAGGCAACACTAAGAATTGCTCTAGTCTTCCTTTAAACAACGTAAACTCCACTAGTAAGTCCACATAATATGTAACTTAATCTCCAGCTACAACACAGATTTTTATTGTTCTAAAAAAAATGTTTAATGCTTTTTTAAAAAAAAAAACAATTCCATCTACACTATGAAATTCCGGTCAAATACATTGTAATAGTTATTTGTATTATCCATATCATGCTGACGTAAATACATTTTGTGAAAAATACAATAAATTATTTGAAGGGATGTGACTCAAAACTGACTCAAAAGTGGTAACTCAGACACTAGAATTCATAAAATGCAGACATAATAATAAGTACATAAATATATGTTGGCGTAGTAGTAGTAGTATTCTGAAGGAACTGAGTGGGAAGGGATATTTATGAGGAGGAACCTCGGCTTGAAAACTGCAGTTCAGAGGAGGAGCTTTGTGCTTGAAGGTCCCACTGAGCGTTTTGTATAGTTGAACTGTTGAGATTAAAGGATTTCTGAAACATGCATGAAAGAATCAAATTAACACTCTAGTTATGTTTTGAAGAGGGAATAACATCATAACGTGATGTAAATAAATTCCTGGAGGTGTTTGACTGGAGACTTGGCGGAAGTTACAGAGGCAAAGAAATCCCCTCTGTCCTTAACATCAGAAAAAAACCCACAACACTAAAATCCTATTACACTAAAAAGGGGGTGTTCATGCATAATGCTGGCCCAGACACCATGAGCAGGAACACAAGCGGATGACTGGGATGATATCGCAATTACCAAGCTGGCGTTCTCTGAAAGCCAAGTCGCTCGCTAAATAATAGTGTGCCGCATCTCATGCAAGCAATAGTCATTGAAATAATTACACAGGAAAAATATTTTGAAGTGATCACAGCACACATGTCGCAGTGTGCTGGCAAGCAGCTGGTGAGTGGGTGTGTGCTCCAGAGTTGTGGTAGAAATCCGCTGTGAAGATCATTTAAATATTGGCTCAGAGTGATAGGCATGAATCCGTCTTCATTAAAATAGGTCTCCGCAAAGAAAGAAGTCTTTTTGAGAAGGATGAGATCATCCGTTTTCTTTCCCAAACGAGGTCTCGACATGTGAAGTATGTTTGATCGCGGCGTAATTAGAATGATCTGGATCTATGTTCCTATTTGGTAGAGCAATTTCCATGTCTTAGTATCGACTGAAACGGATTTATATACTAAAAAATCTCAGGTCATACATACTGGTACTAAATGTTAGTATTAATTCAATAATACACAACAATTTTTATAAGACACAAGTCTAAAAATGTGTGTTTATACATTTAGTTTCATGTTTTCACATCAGCTGACCTTGATATGGAGAATACACTATGGAGGATACACATGATGGCTACGCTAAGGTTTTTTAAACAGAAGTCCATGAATATTCAAGCAGAAAATAAAGGCGTATTGTGTTTACATCTGAAACTTTTGTGCATGTGTTCAATACTGGAGGGAAAAAGCCAAAAACCTGCCCTCCATAGGCGCAGTAGAACTCCATTAACAAGATGAAACCCGGAAATGTAAGAATTAGTGAAAAACCGCAGAAGGACACCTCAATATCACACTTAGATTTTCTACAACATATGAATAAATGATGTAAAGAAGCTGCTCAATGAAGTTTTGAATCACATGCCAAGTTCATCAATGTGACTAGAGCAGAGGTGACCAAAAAGATGCTTTAACCTTTCTTTGCCATCAGTGTAAAAAAATACCCTTACAATAAATGAACAAATAATGCTAAGGTTGGTGGGGGCGCAAGTAAAGACTGGTGGCCCGCCAGCCTTATTATACACTGGGGGAAACCCTGGTGTATTTAAATATATAGTATCAATTGCAGCGAAGTTATTACTCACCGTAGAGGATGTTGATGAGGGAAATGGGCATGACCAGGATGCCTACGAGCATGTCCGCCACAGCCAGCGACCTCAGAAAGAAGTTGGTGGCGTTTTGCAGCTTCTTCTCCAGGGACACCGCCAGAATCACCAGGATGTTGCCCCCGACCGTCAGTGCGATGATTACCAGGATCAGCAGCGCCGGCCAGTTCTTCTCTTTGATCACGGTCTTGGTGACCGACTCCTGGGTGGTCGAATTGTCCAAACCCAAACCCAGACTCATGGCTGCCGCACTTGCGCCTCCTCCCGTTCCCCACGCCAGGGTTTGATTGAAGTCCAGTGGGTTGTTGCTCGGCCAACCTATCTGACTCCCAACCTCCAGGGAGGAGGTGGTTGTGCCAAACCCACCGAGGAGAGCCCTTGCTGGGCCACCCATTCCTCACAAGAGTAGTCACTGTTTCAAAGACTGAAAGGTGTTGGAATCCTTTTGCTTGCTAGCAACGTACAAAGCGTTGAGTTATGTTTTCAAACATGAGCTTAATTATGGGTCGGCACAACATCCGAGGGAAGGAGAAACTTGACGGACAGGAAAGTAGAGGGAGAGGGTGGGGAGGGATTACATTTTCTATCATACTATATCGGAGGGGAGACAAAAGTGTTGCTTGCTGCAAACAGTTTCAAGTTGTTTCAGGTTTAAACCTCCCATTTCCTGCCAAGATACCACTGGCAAAGGGACCTCAACTTAGACGGCGAGTCATGCTGTCCCAAGTTGTTTATTGGTATTGAGCCACATCTCCCGCCTGCTAGAACACAGACCTTAAGTGTTTCTAATTGCGAGCTAGAAATTGGATCACTCATACCCATGGCTGGCTGCCCACAGCCTTCTGCACCCACCCAATCAGCGGTGGTTTGTTTGCCAAAAGGTACGGCTCTCTTTGAATCTCTTGCTTTCAGCTGTAAACCTCACTTCTCAAGGTGTTTTTTTTGGTTGTTGTTTTTTCCCCAAGTGGGTTTCCACCATCTGTCAGATCTGCGTTGATTATCAGTCTGAGCTGCAGAGAAAACAGAATGGGAAAAAGAAGTTTGATTATTGCATCTGTCCAAACCTTATCTTGCTTCCCTCCCGCACCAAAATTGTTGGTTTGGTCTTCAGTTCTCTCATTTCTTTCTAGCTACCTCTGCATTTTCATCTCCTTAATCACCTCGCTGCACCTTTGATGCATCCATCAACCCTCCCACTCAGTACTCGTCTTCTCCTTCCTGTCATCATCCTTGCAGAGGCTCTTCCCGAACCTCGCTAATTTATCACATTGTTCTCGTTCATGACAAAAGCCTTCAGAACGTGCACGGATGTGTAGAACAGAAAGGAGACTAAATCAGGAAGAATCTTACACCCTGACATTGACATCTGCGTTCAAGTGCAACCTGTCCTTTAAATTTACCTTTACCCCCTCAGTAAGCTCTGTGATTTAGCACCTCGCAAACCTCTTCAAGAACAGGTCGAGGAGGGTGTGTGGGAGTTGATGTGTGTGTTTGTGCGAGCAGACGTCTTTGCCTGCAACAGGAAGACGACACTTGACAGACTGTGGAAATGGGTGGGATGTGTTTTACTACGCGTGGGCACCAAAAGTGAATGGCTGAGTGTGATTTCTTGAGTTTTCGTGCGCCTCAGAGTGTGTGTGTGTTTAAGAGCCAACACGTTTACAGATGGACCTGAGCCCTAAGCTGAGATCACTGCAGTGGGTAGTGGGTGTACGAAACTGCAAGATTAAGACACCAAGCATGACCATATGGTATTCAGTCGCTAACATACACAAAGAGACAGAATTCCCGCTTTGCCTACTTCACCACGGGGGTGTTTGTAAACTGCTCAGTGTGTGCAAGTGTTTTCATTTTTTCTCTATTTTGTTTGTGTAAATGGCTGCGGGAACAAATTAACCGTCTCAGCATAAATGTGTCAAAAAAATAAAAATATTTTGGATTATTAATGCCTATGAGGGTGAACACGTTGTGTAAACCTAGGGGGGGGGTTATTTATTACAAGTCATGAAAAAGCTCACAGCTTGCTTCCTCTGATGTCGTTTCCAGAAAGTTGCACAAGTCGATTAATATCTCTGTACACTAGAAGACACATTACGCTTTTTTTTCTCTCTCACTGCTTGACATTAAATCAGACTAAACTTTTCCTGTTTTACAGTTAAGCCATAAATTATTCATATCACTGTCAGATTCGAGTACAAGCATTTTTGGGATATCCCACACCCAAGAGTCCTCATCTGAGGCTGATAGAGAATCTGCAGAGGGCGCTAAAGATTTCAAAACACCTCATTTTAGCGCAACAACTTTTTGCCGTGTTTCTATTAAGCAAACATATTTTTGCCATTTCAATTTGCGCAAATTCTATGGTTAATGGAAATCCAGGTGCTGCCAAATAGTCAAAAAACACAAAGGACTAAGTTATTATAAAATTTTTTTTATGGTTATGCTCCACCAATATTACAACATTTTATTCAAATGAGCACCAGTGAGCGGACAAGGCCAGGATCTAGAGTTGATGGTTCAATATGTTTCTTATTCCACAATGTTATTTTGCAGGGGGGGGGGTTATTCCTGTATTTATTATTTTTCTTTAACATCAAAATGATAAAAAGGAACCAGGGATGGAAATCAACATCCAACCTATAATCTCAAGCGTTTACGTGTAAATGTTGATTAATATTGTTCCATTTTTTAAAATGAACTTGAACTTAAAATTACAAAAATGTGGAACACGGGTAATAAATCTTTTAAATCTAAAAATGCTACCTTGTACCGCACACTTTATACTGTAAAAAAAGAAGAAAAAATGAGATATCAGGATGCGAGTTTTATGTCACTTCTTTCAGATTAATTATCTTACTTGTTCGTACACTGAGGGAAAAACAAGGCAACATAAAGCTAGTTGCTAGCTAATTTACTTAATGAGACAGCTGTATATCTAATAAAAATGACACATTATGACGAATTGGGGATTTGAAGAGCGGAGGATTCGTAGGAAATCCAGTTGCGACACAGAGTGACAATTTCTTAGGACAACAAAGGATTAGCTGTGCAAGCCATGTTGTAATACGAAGTTTATCACTTCTCCCATGAACAGTGCGTAATAGACAGGCTGCTTCCTATCTTCCCCTCTGAGCAAAAACATCAGCATTGTTCACAGGAAGCTAAACAGCACTGCAGGCAAACCATTTTACTGGTCTGATAAAGCAGCAACACATCATAGCGAAGTCGAACGGAGCAGCACGAAGAGGCATGAGGAAGAGGACCGGGAAAGTAAAAAAAAAAAAGGATTCCAAGACACACAACACGCAACCAATCACTTCACTCCACTGGATAGTAAGTTGTTATTCAACCAGTGCTTATCCTTTTCCTTTTAATCATTTAGCTTTAGCCTTAAACCTGGCATGAAAACAGACAGTTCATTAGCTTACTACCAAAGATTAGATGCAGCCTGCAGAGAGAATAATTGTGCGCCTCGGCTAACCACTCGCGTCCTCTGTAGATCATAATTGGTGTTGTGACAGCACAACACATTCTAGCCGACTTCCCGGAGAGAAACCACGCAGATCCAGCTGGAGAATCATAAAGGAATCGTGCCGCCGAAGCCATGGAAAGGCGCAGATGTCACCGCTGTCACCTCGCACTTCGCCGCTGGGACAAATTGGTGCTGCACTAATCTGCTCTGTGAGATAAAGAAGTGAAGGGTGGCAAAGTGAAACAAGTTTGAATGGATTAGAGTTTTACTGCTTTCTTAATGTTATTTTTGATAAATTGTATCAAATTCAAAGACAAAATGTTGTTTTTTAATAGCAGATTTTTAAGGTAGGGTAGAAATTTGTATCGTTTTAGCTGTTTCTCGAAAACCATTCAGTTTTTAAAATAATGAAAGTCCAAATCCAACAAAACGCGACTTGCAGTCAAATGTTGATGGTTAGTTTTGCCTGTAGAATGAGATTCTGACACTTGAATGGTTAGTAAACAAATGAAAAAAATGAAATCAATACGAAAATAGCCAAACCTCAACTGAAGGTTGGTGAACTCTAATGATGTTGCCTCAGGAATGCAGGCGAAGAGGCAAACATGACTGACAAACAGCTTCCTGTAAAAACGAGGAGGCATCCTTTTTTGCTTAAATGATTGCTGTAAGAGTCTCTGACAAAATTCAACTACGGATTTCACACCTGTACGTGTTGAGCAGTCGATATTTAATAATCACAGCCATTATTGCCTAAAGTTTTACCTCAAGGTGAAACTACAGTCTGTGGCCCTTTAAGGCGAAGACTGAAGTGACATAATCATCCACTGAAACACTTCAGAAATATTCAGGACAGGAATAGACATCTTTAAATTAATTTAATTTAATAAAACATTTATCTTTATCCATTTCTGTTCATTTTCATCCGGTCTCATGTATAATTTGTTCGGTTGCATGTGATGTTTATGTTCACACTGCCAGGCTTGATGCCCAATTCAGATTTATTTGTGAAATACTTATTGTTTTTAGGCTGTGGTTTTTCACATTTCCAAATATGTGCGACTTGTGCAAGATATTCACTGCAGCGCACTGACCCCTGTGTTTTTACAAGGTTTTTCTTTGTGTGGTTTCGGGAACTGATGGTCTGATGGTACAATCCCCCCAGCTTCCCTGGATGACATTTGTCAGGCTCTCCTTGAGAATTGCGCTAAGGGAGTGTTGGACAAAATTATTTTTGTATCTCCTATCTGTGCAATTCTATGGTTAATGGAAACGCAGCTCGTAACTGTTCCTTGTAGGCTGTTGATTTTCTTCAGACTGGCAGATGATGTGCTTTTTTTTAATGTTTTCGCCTACTTCATGTTGACAGGTTTGAGTTCAGTGTTTTGTTGATTCTGTTGGTCTGTCAGTAGCCTTTTTTCACAGCATTGCATATGGTGTTGATTTAACGAGTCGTTAAAGTAACATATTGTTGTCTGTATTGTCAGAGGAAAAATCCTAAGTGATGGATGGTCCTGCAGACAAAAAAAATCCTCCATGGAACAATCAAGTAAATGGCAAGTTGAATGAGTTGGCTTTAAATCTAAGACAACAATTAGATGCTCAAGGTGTTAAAAAAAAACTCAAAGTAATTTGCTAAATTGGTCATAACTTTCTAGCTGACAACTCATAAATCAAACGAAAACAGAGAGAAAAGAGAGAAAGTGAAGATGGAAAACATTTAGAGAGGCGTGGTCTCTTCCTATCTGGAATCTGGTCACTCACTTCTTCTTCTCTCCCGCTGATCGATGTGCTGGACCCTTTCCGCTCATTTCTGTTACCGGTAGAAGTGACTCTTGGCGACGCAACGTCCCTGTCTTGCTCCCTCCCCTGATGTATCAATCCCCAAGTCATCTGTCACTCCACACATCTGCGGCGAAGATGTGAGCCTTCTGTGCCTGCAGAAGAGGAGGAAGGAGGGAGGGAGAGAGGGGAAAACAAACAAAGAGAGGCTGTCTTTGATGTTCTGCTGTGAAACACTTCAGATCAAACCTGAGGTAAATGTGACTGAAAACCTCCTGGAACTACAATGACTCCTACACACACCCACACACAAGCAAGAGCAGCAGCATCACTACGGATCGTTTCTCCTCACTACTTTCATCCAACAGGATCACAGCCTCACAGCGTACGGTTAGATTAGACGGTTAGATTTCAACAGCATCCAAACCCCGAGGATACGAGTGAGAGTAAGAGCAGGGCATGTCCGTGAATTTTTATTTGACAAATTTACCTTAGAAAAACAAAAAAGCTTGAAGTTTGCTAACTTTTGTAGAGATGTATTTTAGTGTGTTTTGCAAGATGGATTTTGAAACTTGAGCGCTGAACTCGTCCAGAGTAATTTAAAGGTAATTATGCATGTGTCGTTTTCAAAGACACCACCTGGATGTTTTCTAGCTGACAACCTGAGGGGGGAAACATTATCAAGGAAGTTCATGAGACATGCTGATATTTCACGTTTTAGATTTTTTGAATGGCAGTCTGTGAGAAGCAGATGGTTGCTTCTTTCAAAAAAAAACATAAGTTTCTGAAATAACGTGGTAGGAATGGACAGCTTTTAGCTTCACCTTCAACATATTAAAAAGAAGCATATTTTTAAGTGAAAAAAAACCCCTAACATGTTGAACAAACTTTGCTTTAGGGAACTAGCAGTAAGAAATGCATTATTAATGGGAGTTATTCATCCTTAGACCTCCTTGTAAAAATAGCTGCATTCCCTGGATCATCAAAACATGCATCTTTTTCGATAATTTCTTACACAGAAATGGAGACTTACTTAAACATACGTCCAACTGCAGTAGGACTTACTTGGCTGAATTGATCAATAGCTTTACTTCCGTGAACTGTAAAATTGCACAAATTGAAGTTGTGAGAATAAATCTGCTTAACGGAAACACACCGATTCTGATCAAGCGAGTGCTAGGGTGTTGTTGGTTTTTCAGTGGTATTGAAACACTTTGTTTCTCATCACACGAGTCACATTACCAACACCTGGATGTTACTACTGGCAAAAACGCCAAAGAAGATGACAGGAAGTAACATGAGGTCGACATTTCGCTTGTGTTTTTTTTTTTGACAATATGCAGTTGGCTTCATCGGCGCTCTTAAGCATCACAACGGTTTATAAAAAGTTGTGTGTCATTTGAAGGTGTTGAATTCACAGCTCTGAGGTAAAATCACAGTCTACAAATTCCCCAAGATGCCGCATACGTTGCAACTATAAGAGATTTGTCATTCCAACGCCCGAATACGACGCCGATGTCTCCTTTGACGATTGATATCGCCATGGCTTAATTATGAATATATCTCGTAACTATTTATAATATATTTGAAGCCCTAATCATGAAAATGAAAAGAAATCATAACTTGAAATATAGAACTCTGTCTGCAATGAATCTATATACTTTGCTTTTAGAAATGAATTAGATAAATAAATAAATATTCAATTATACTCTAATTTACAGAGAACAGTCCAAAACACAATACATAAGTTAAATAAAAATACAGTAAAAAGAAAACAAACAGAAAAATTAAGGTAAAGTGAGACGTAGGGGGAGGAAGTTAAAGCCAGCAGAGAGAAAGACGAGCAACGTGCCGCAGCACTAATGTGAAACCACATCATTCACAGTCTCCGTCTGTGTGTGCATTGGTGTGTTTGTGATTTGTGTCACACACGATGAGGAGTGAACTCGTGATATGAAGATGCTGCTGTCAACTGCTGTGCTACTGCAAAAACAGAACGGGAGATTCACAGAGAAACCCCTCAACCTCCCCCCGCCCCCCCCAAAAAAATCAGAGAACACAACGCACATATTCAACGAAAGACACATTTACATTTCCTTGTTTGCAAGAGATTGAGGCAAGAGCCGAACAGTCACAACCGGACACTGAACGGTACAAACAGTTCAGCGTCCGCTCCTCTCCGAAACCGTACAGGAGCGTAAGCGATCGGAGCGCGCTCACTCGAGGACACGACGGAGGGTAGAACACAGCGTTCCCTAAATTAGTCGAGAGGCTCCGATTACACGTAGTGTGCACTCAGCTGCATACAAAAGCCAGAACGCGGAGAGACAGACAAGCTTTTTGGTGCCACACACAGTAAGAGAGATAAAAGAGAAAAGAGGGAGCGGATAAAACTCAAGATTCAAAGGACACAAATGATAGAAGATGACAAAGCCAGAGACACTCAGATAATTGGACTGCGACACGGGTAAAAGGAGGCAGTGCAGCTGAAGAATGTTAATGGCTCACCATGACATGGTGGATTATAGTTTCATTCTGGGAAGAGGAAACGAATGGGAAGTGAACTTAGATGGAAAGTAAAGATAGTAGGAGTCAACAATGGGTGGGTGAGAGGGAGCAGAACAGAGTCTGAGCAAACAAGAAGAAATAATGCAAGATGTACAGGTGGAAGAAACATGTGAAGCTGGAAACACGGAGTACAGAAATGAAAGAGCAAAACACCCAAATAACTGATGCGATTAACCATAACATTAAGCAAATTGAAATTACAATTATAAATTGGCTTTTTAAACATTTTTTGCACCAGGAAACACTTTTTTGCATCACACAAATCAACAACTGAATGTTAATATTGGAAATATAACAAAGACCACAGGAAGTAGCAAGAAAATGATCATTTATTTCCTTGTTTTGCTCCCTTCTGTTAGTTTCCTTCCCTCAGTTTCTCCTGCCTCAGCTGTTTTGCCTCTAATTAGTTGCCAACATTCATTATTACCTGCTTTCCATCTGACCCCTAAGATGGTCGCAAAACTTTCAAATTGTTTTCTAAAAATGCCTTCCATCAGATCTTATTGAACTGTTATACAACTAAAAAAGGGAAAGTTGATAGAGACATACCCTAAAAAACTGTGGCTCCAAGTAGAGGCAATTCTGAAAGTACTGACTCAGGGTCAACTGAATCTTGATCTGTGGCTCAATTTTTCAGTTTTTCTCATTTGTGAAAAACTTGAAAATCGTGTTCCAACTTGTCCCAAATCCTCTATTCCAGTCACGTTTCTGGTCATGTTTCTCAATCTGCTTCCTAGACATGTTTTCAAACATGCCAGAAGATAATGAGAGCATCTCTGATGTCACAGTCGGCATGTGGATGCTGGAGAGATGGATGAGTTTAAGAGAAGCAGCAGCAGGTACGTAGGCGGGCAGCAGTCGCAGCGGCAGAGAAGATGCACCAAGTGAATAAGCTTAAATGGACCAACCAGATTGGAAGGGTGTGTTTGAGATGTTCTGCTGAGTGGGAAGCAGGAGCACAGTTTGAGTAATTACCTGAATTAGCTTCTATGAATAGTTTCATTATGAGGATAGATTTAGGACTGTTTGAAGTCATTTTCACCTGGAAACTCAACATTATCAGAAATATCTAGGATTTTTGTTGTACCATAGAAGTTTAATACTTGTTCCAGTCAGATTCAGCCTGGCTATGGCCTTCCTGCACAATTCTGTTCAACTCGAATCTCATTTCAAGGCTCAGTCGCGAATTTCTTCCATTGATTTGGATTCTTCTGGTAGAATTTCAGCCAATCAGCCATAGGAGGAGAAGTTGTGAATGATGATGTATATTTTCTGAGCTGTTATAGCATGGTGTTCCTCCTGTAGTTTTAATAATAGTTGCAGAGGAAGGAAACAAAGATGTTCAGTCCATGTCAGCCATGCCTCCAAGTCATCACCTTCCTAAAATAATGGCCTAAGTTATCTTATTGCCAAAATAATCTCCACCTCTTTCTTTCCCAAACATGATTTAGACAAAAAAAAAACCTAGACCACCAAGGTGACAAAATACTGATGAATTAACATCAGCAGAAACCTGATTCGGTTTAGCTTAACAACTTGGGCAATTAAGCTTCATAGCATCAAACTCGGGCTTTACACACGTCACGGACAAACGTTAGCGATTGGATAAAGTATTGTATTGACAGCTGTGTCTTTGCTTCACTTACCTGGGGGGTCCTTTGGTTGGTCCCTTACAGCCTTACTTAGCAACGCTATGTCAGCTAACATTTACTACAATGTCTCTGAGGCACAGAGTTCAGAAGTTATATTTTGTAAAACTACATGTTATCCCATTAAAGTTAAAATAATCAAAATAAAAACTTTAAAAACTCAGAGTAATTCTTCATATTATTTTATCTATTGATTTTCCATCTAAGATTGACCAAGTAGATACGTTTTTGGAGAACAGGAAGGATAATACAAATGCAAAAAACCTGAACTTGTAAATAATGTAAAATGAGCTCTACAAAGTAATGGCCCAACCACAATAGGACTGCAGCCCCAACATCCCTCTGCAGTTTATTTGATGAAAAGATATTAATCTTCAATTATTGTTTTTAAGTCCAAGATAGCCCTGGATTGTATTCTTTACTCCACATCCAGGAGGAAAATTAATATGGAGGAGAAGAAGGAAGGGGAAGTCCGAAGTAAGGAATTGGAAAATGTCACTCAAGAGTCAATAATGGAGGTAATGAAAATGGAGCACTTCTCATTGGTACCAGCACAGTGTAGAGAGAAAAAAAACTGTGAAAGAAAGAAAGAAAGTGCAACAAGGCTGTATTATCACTCAACCACACATTACACCCACACCTCAACGGGAGAAATTCATTATTTTCTGAAAGTCCTCTCGGCTATTAATCAGAGGCAGACTCCACCCTACTTTTATCGGAAAGTTTCCGTCAGTAGAGTGAATGAAGCGCACTGTGAGGAGGCACAGAGAGAATGTGAATCACGGAGCAGAGGCAGAAAGTTTGTTTCAGGAGTTCTGAAAGGTTTACCGACATTTTATTTGAAGTAGTTTAATGTATTCCTAAATGTCTCATAGAATTAGGCAAATTAATCACATAACTTTATGCAAACTGCAGGAAAAAAAACAAAGATATATTTAACATTTTAGCAAGTAAACACTTTGGGAATGAACTGCGATGTCTGACAAGTGGAAGCCTAATTACAGAACAATGCAGATACAAATACCCCATATTTTTCATATTTTGCTATATTACAACTCCAAACTTAGATGTGTTTTATTTATTAATTTTATATTAGCGTTCACACTGGAAAAACACAAATTTCTATATAGTTTTTAATACAACATCTTAGAACACTACAACAAACTAATAATAATGCAGTCAACAAGAAATAGGAACTTGTTTTAAGTAAAAAATGACTGAATATTAATTTTTTTTATTTTAAAGTAGTAGTTCTAGTGATAGATTTTGTCACTTGTAACAAAACATTAAAACAATCTGCCATGGAACTAGGAATTAAAAATAAATTATATTTAAGAACTATTGGCTTAAAACAAGCTCCTATTTCTTGATGACAAGTTACTTTTAAGTTAGTTTTGCCTTATTTGGTCATATTAAGCTCATTTATACTGGAAACTAGACCAAAAACACATAGTAGGATTTTGTGATTTTGAAGTGGTGCATTGTTTTATCTGAAAAGTGTGTGTGTCTTTGTGGTTCTGCCTGAACAATAAACTTTTGTCCAATCAACATCTGAAAATACCAGCAGTTCCCAGGCGTCGGTCTCGCGTTAATGTAGCCTAAGACACTGCGTTAACACTGAGGTAATGAGTAAAGGGTAATATGGGAGCTCAGAAATAAGATATCCATTGAGAGGAGCGAGAAAATCCTGCCAGGTATCATCTTTGAAGAAGAAAAAAAAGGTATGTGAGCAAAATCCCACCTGGTGGAAAAAAGTACAGCTGGGGGACAGCTGTGACATTCAGTTTATGATGCTGCTGTTCTCTGGGGAGCAGAGCAGCTGTAATTGATGTTATCGGTGTTAGTGGAGCTGCACAGAGCCGGAAAGCCACTGATGTACAGGTGGTGCAAACCTGATGTGACAGGATGGTCAAACGTACAAGTAGAAAAAGGATGAGGAGCTTTCTTTTATACATGAAGGTTACAATGACAGTTGCATTTTATTTAATTTTTTTAGTCTGTGCAATGTGACTCATCACCCAGGGTGCCATCGTTTCAAAAAGTGGCAGACACTACAGGAAAAATAAACAAATCAATCCTATTAGCTAGTTCTGGAGTACATTTTTTGCTGATTATTTGATTGTGAAGTCGATTGAGAATCCCCTACTAACATTTACTAACTAGTTCATTAACTCAAAATACGGCCACACAAAATATAGAAGTTTAAAAAAAAAAAAAAACCTACTCAGATTCCTTTAAAGTCAGAGATTATTGATACTCTTAAAATCAGTCATTATAATTCATTTTCATTCTTTTTCTGTTACCTAAAAAACGCAGCGGTCCTCGGTGTGCACCCTCATCCATATTTCAGAACTGTCCCCGCCACCACAAACCTGATTAAATGGAATAAATTGCCTCAGTATCTCCATTTCAGTTAGAAACAATTTGCTCCCCGCAGTCATTTTCACCGTTTAAGGTTCAACCTGGAGAGAGATTAAATCAGAGTGAATCAAACCATCTCTGTAATCCTCAAAATGTTCAGGATTTCATTGGAATAAAGGACCGGAGCTGCCAAGGGAGCCCAGACGTCAAAGTGTCACTGTGTAAAATGAAAGAGTCTCTCCGGCGAGTTGAATTCACACCACAACACGTATGTGAAAATAGAAAAGGGGGAAAAAAGGGAAGAAACTGAGAACAAATGTGAGATTGAAGGTAGAATATACCAGTCTGTGTGTGTCCACATGGCAATTCCCTTTTCTGCCAGTTGTTAAGACATTAAGGAGGAAACACTGAGTTATTTATTACGTCAGACCAACAAATGTAGCAGATAATGGGCATTGAAAAAGTAGCTGCGTTTCCATTACAAATATGTCCAAAACTGTATAAGTATTAGAAATGTAGTTAGAGGAATTTTAAGAATGTTGTTCTAGAAAGGCATTTGTGAGGTCAAACTCTGATATTAACAGAAGTGGTATTTCTCACTACTGTGTCATGAAGGTTTTTCTCTCAGGCTGAAGTTGAGACTCAGCAGGTCAGTCAAGTTCTTACACACCACGTTTGTCCACAGATAATCTAGTTGGAAAATAGGAGGGCCAGAAACTTTGGAGCATATAAAAGTCCAAAAGGCCTTCGCTTGCCAAAGTATAACTAGTTCCTTTCGCTGGAATTAAGGCGCCAGCCCACATTGAAAAAACCCCCACCCTTCTCAAAACAAGTAAAAAGAATATGGAAAACGAGACGTCTTTCCTGAGCTGTAAATAAAAACACAGGTCTGTCAGATGTTTGCTAATTGCTGGTAGCTAGTCTGAAGGAGCTGAGCGAGGCGTCTCGGGGAGTGGCTGCTATGTGAAACGGAAGCTCAGAAGAGGAGTCCGTCCTCGAAGTCGTACTCGTCTGTGGTTTTGCACAGCTGGATGGTTGCCACGGGAGATTAAAGTATTTCTCAAACATGTACGTCAGAATCCAGGAAACACTCCAGGTAAGTTTTCAGATGAGGGACTAACAATGTAACATGATGTAAAGCTCAAAAAACTCAATTTTACATAACACTGCCCCTTTAAGCTCCGTTTGCCCTTGAAGTTACTTTATCATTGCTTTTACTGCTTTACCGTACCTGCATTTGGATTCTTTCAACCAGAATCCATTAACACTCTGCATTTTAAGACAGCACAAGGACTCACAATGAATTTCCAAAATTTACGATAAACACATTCATAAAAACCCATTCCCACTGAAAAAAAAAACAACAAACTTGACGACAATGGGCCACAACGCTGTGTTAGTTAATCTCTAACTACCGTGGTTTTCCGTTTAGGAAAATAAAAATATGTGGAGGGTTTTGTGGACACCAGATGGGGTCCAGTTGTGGCGTGGGTTCTGACTCCGTGTATGTGAGTGAGCGCTCAAGACGGGCTGCTAATACACCAGGGAACAATAATCAGACCAACTGGACAGATGTCCCAGATGGGTTTTTAATGCCTGCATTATACCGCCAGTAGTGTGTCATTGGCTGTTCTGTCAGCTCATCTAATCACAGGCCAAATTACTCTCCCTGCTTTGTGTGGATTTTGTGATCCTCTGGTCATTTGGTAAGCTTAAAAAAGTAGAAAATAAACCATATTATTTTCTTCTGATCTTATAAATCTGAATATTTCTTACAAATTGTCAATTTAATTCTAGCCTCTGGCACTGAAACCGCTCTCAGCCGATGGTCTGAGTTATTATACTTCTCTCTGAGTGTTTTACAGAGACTTTGTTGTACATTTGTGATCAGTTGATTTGGCTGTGAGGCATGTTGTAATCCACTGGCAGAACAGCCTCTAACTCAATTAAATAAACATAGGCTGTTGATTAAACCTTGCAGGAATTTGAAACTTTCTAATCATATAAGGATGAGGCTCGGAAGAGCCAAATGGAAAAAATTATCATTTCCGTTTGAAAGCAAACCACACTGAATTTAATTTCACAGTGGATGGGTTTGGGGAAAATGTGTTTATCTGACACCCAGAATTGTATAAATGTATACTACTACTTTCTTTTAAAATGCAAAATATAATAAAATTATGTTAAAGTAAATATCAATTTTGACATTTTTTATTCTTTACATAAGCATGTGGAAAGCTATTTATTATGTTTGCATAGAAAATGCAAACATATCAGTCAACATAATGGTAATACCCCAAATGCTACTGACCGCATCTAAGCTAGCCTTAGCATTTGAGCGAAATTTTAGCTTACACAATATTGTTTCCATACTGAATGGATTAAGTCAGTACCAGTTAACACGGTAGTGATACCGCACATCCTACAGACAGCATTTAAGCTAACATTAGCATGCTAGCTCATTTTAGCTCATACGATGTTTGCATACGAAGTGGGATAAGTCGATGTTAGTCAACATATCCACATGCTAACATTTTAGCTAACCTTAACAGTGATGCTAATTTTCAGCATCAGAACCCCTGATTCTGGTTCGACTGATGCACACTTCAGCAATACCCTTCTAAATTTCTTCAGAAATGTTCTAGTTAGGGCCTGCAATGGCAGTGAAAAAGAGAGCAGTGCACTGCCTTGTGAATCTGACGGTGATTTACACTGTGCTACGCTGTCAGCACAATTACCGTGGTAAGCTTCCTTGATGGCATACTGAAACTCAGACAAAATGGACATGGCAAACAGACAGATGTCTGCATGTGTCTTCATATTTAACGTTAAGCATAAATAGCCGATTACCATGCCACAGATACAGTTCCACTGTCTGCTGTGTCTAATTTACAGGGATCCACATCCATCCCTTTTCAAGTATTCTTGCTCACGAAACACTGGATTGTATTAAAAGATTGTCACATAGCCACCTGGCTCCTCTAGATATGTGTACGTCTGTTGTGTGTTTCTGTACACTTGAGGACTGATTGAAATAATTTTAAGATGTGGTAAAAACCCGATCTTTTTAGTTTGGTTGCACACATGGGTGCTTGGGGTTCAAACAATTTGTCCAACAATCCCCCCCTCCACCCCACACCTACGCCACACAAAAATCTTTTCTTGTGCCTAAAAATAAAAACATTGTGAATGTGCAGCTTTGCTTGTATCATCTGCCAGTGCTGTTAGTGAGAAAACCTGTATGCTCGCAAACAAGTTGCAAGGTTAACATCTTTTTTATGCTAATTCTGCCACAGATACCTGTCTGGTAAAAAAAAAAAAAACAAAGGGTTTTTTTGCTTTTATTAGTTCATGGGATTCTGTGAGAGTTTAGAGTCAATGATTTATTATGCTTTTACATTGTTTTCAGCTTTCGTGTAGAATACAAATAAGGGGTGGGGGATGGTTTGCATATCACTTTTGTGCACACATTTCATATGTATGCAAATAGATGCAGTGAAAAATTGGGAAGCTTGTCGAAATTTAAAGGGGGCTACATTTTGGTATTGAATAAGAAAATTAGAAAATAAGCAGCCTCAAGGTTAAACAGTAAAAACATAATCCGCAGCTTGTGTGATCATGTTTTCTCCACGACAACGCTATTTATTTACACACGCAAGTATTAAGATGGATTATAACTTAGTGTGTCTGTGTGTGTAGCAGTCACTCATGTTCTTCAATACAATGCTGATTCAGTCGTCACTGAGCTTCTGTGCTAGCATCTGATCGTTCACAGTGAGACAGATTTGACCCAGAAATGTTTGGCTTCTTCATTTCTTATAGTTTATGTAATTAGAGTGTTTGACATAACACTGTTGTTGACATCAGACCTAAATTAAGAAAGTGATTTAATGTCTGCTTGGCACCGCAAAACATAACTATCCTCTCAGCCTGTAATAGCTTCTACTAATCTTACTTTTTGTGGACCAAAGCTAGAATTTGGTTAACAATGTGTCACTTAGCAAAAATCTTGGAACATCAAAAACAATTTAGCTCTTTTAAAATATATATATTTTTAAGGTGACAAATCTCTATAGTAAATAATGTATATATTTATGACTAAAGGGACTCAGAGTAAATGGTGTTTATACATAGTGACATATTTGCTCCATCCGCTTATTTATTCAGACTCAGATATGTCACTATATATCTATACTGTGTAAAATCCTTCCTATTAATTTGTGTAACTTTTGATTATGTCAAGATTTTCTTTGTTTTATATCTAATGAGGGTCCATTTGAAAATATAGTATGGGGAATATGGGGTAGAAGTTTGTAAGTTTTTTACTTCTTCCTGCTTCTTTTCAAACATGCTAAGATTATGCATCTTTTGCATTCGCCGTTTATGTCTGTTACTTTACACTGCTATCAAGTTTGAAATACTTCTTTTTAAAATAATTGAATTTTGAATTGAAGGATACACACTAACTCACCAAATCTGTGGGATTGGTTGCAGAAAATCTGTAAAGTGGAAGGTGATAATGAAAAATATTAGAAGTTTTGTGTCCTGCATTTGGCTCATAATAAAGAAAGTTGTATTTTACAGTGTGATCACATATTCAGGTCTTTGCACATCACATTTTAGTTATAGAATAAAATAAAACTAATTGTATTAATTATAACTGCATTATGAGTTCGACGATTGCAATTCTAAAAGTGAAACAAAAACTGCTGCTGCTTCAGCTATACCTAGTTTCAATTTTTGTTTTCAGTAATGACAATAGCCTCTCCCATTTCCCATCAGAAACAAACTTCCTGCTTGAACAAAAATAATCAAGAAGGTGTAGGTTTAACATTACTGCTAATAAAACACAAAGTATTTGAGCTTCAATTGATATGTAACTATGTTTTCATTGTTGAGAGGTGAATTTTAGAGGAAAATGTACAGAATAAAGTTGTTTTTAGAGATTAGAGGTACTGAGGGGACAAAACCGGAGCGACACAATGAACGAACCAGGAATTAAAAGCAGAAAAGACTGACAAATTGCCGTGGAAACCAGGTGATTGCTGGAGTGGGAATAGGTGAGACTGATTAATGGATGCTGAAAGAAGCTTTAGGGAAACATTGACACGGGGAGCTGAGCGGAAAAATGACAAAACCCTGATCGTCAAGGTGAACACAAGGATCACATAAACAGACAAAACCCAATGAGACTGAACAGCAGAAAAACAGGAAATACAAGGTCAAACGTTAACTCAGTGCACATTAGCAACCAGATTACCTAATTAAAGCAGCGCATACCACTCGAAACACAAATTTGCACAAAAAAACCCCCCAATGAGTACAGAACAAAAACGCTTTAAACGCTTGTTGTTTAAAACACTAACTCTTGAATCAACTGTTGTAGCTTGATCAGATGTAGTTACACAATTGATTCGCAACGAAGCCACCGGATAGATAAATAAATAACTAAAAACTAAGGGCAGGATGAAGGGGAGGAAAAATCTGACAGGAGTAAAAACATTATGACCCAGAGGAACGTAAAAACAGGCAGAAATAGAGAGACACAGAAGAAATGACATGACTCTTCAAGAAAGGCTGTCAAGGTGCACTTTGCCCTTGAGTGGGCACCGACACACTCCTCCATCTCTCCGCTGTCTTCCCCTTTCAATCCATCTCTTCCCTCTCACTCCATCTCTCTCCCCAGGCCTCGCAGGAAATTTTGTGTGAAGGAGAAGAACTGGTCTGCGAACACTTGGGGAGTTGTGACACTTCTTGCACTCTCGCTCCGGATATTTATACCTCACCACATTTCATCGTTGAACCCATGCCCTTTACTTTCTTCCTCTTTAAATAGTGTATGCTGCCAGTGAACAAGATGACATGTGCAGACAGAGAAAGTGGGCAGAAGATCCATCAAGAAACCACAATATTTCTTTTCTTCGCCTTACACGGGTCGCTTCGGGCCGCGGGCTGACCGAACGAACGGGGACTTTGACGGAGTTGTTCTAGTGTGCAGGATATTTATCGTCACCAGGCTTGTTAATGCAAAAGAAAACATTTTTTAGAAAAGGCTTGTTAATTTATTTCCCATATGGCCGTTTCCACAGAAACAGCTGGGACGCGCTTAGGAAAAGTCAGGCGCTGACGAAAAATCCTTGGCAATCGAACGGGTGAACCATCTGCTTCCGACTATCTGGAAGTTACAAACCAATCAAGTGAACTGATTAGATCGGGTTAGCAATCTCAACTTGTCGTCATTGCTGCTGAAAAAACACTCGCACAGAAAAAGGCCTTGCTTTTCTCAAAAAGAATCAGCATTAAATGTTGGATGAAAGTTAAAAGTCAGATGAAAAGTTGTTCTGGTAAAATGATTAAAAGGACTGCAGTGCTGCTATGTTTACATGAATCCAGGTACTCTATATCAGTGGTCCACCGACCGGTGCCGGTCCACAGCGCAAGAAATAATTAAATATTTCCGTTTTACATATTATTTGAGTCTGGAGCACCTTTTATTTTAAAAAAATCCTGTAACCCGACTCTCTCGGTTACTTGTGCGTCAACATTGAGCCACAAGCAGCAAGCGGCCGGCAGGTGAGTCCTACGTTACAATCCGCTCTGCGTAACGGCTTCTGCCTTTGCGCGCACCCCCCCTCTACATAACATCAGTTTTAAAGTCTCTGCACTGGCTCCCTGTAGCTCAAAGAATAGACTTTAAAATTCTGTTGTTGGCTTATAAATCACTGAACGGTTTAGCACCACAATACCTTAAAGATCT